>PNEQ01125018.1:0-32717 GCA_003012365.1 Medauroidea extradentata
GTCAACCTAGGTTTTTTTCTGTTTGTTTCCTTGTTTTATCTGACCAGATTCCAGTTTTTGGAATTTCAAGTTGTGTATGTATCCTGATGACTAAAGCATACTCTGCTTATTTATGTTTTCTTGTTTTATTTTTACTTTTAGTTTTCTTGTGACGGTCATTTATTTCGCAATGGAGTATGTCCATACAAACAAATCCAGTAATTGATTTAATATGACAACATGGCAATTCTATGCCGAGAACGAGGCACTAATTAATATTAAATGGTTTTATCCAGAGTTGTAATTACAATAAATGTAATAATTTTTAATTGTTGATTGTTATTTTATTAATATTTGAGTAATTATTTCACTATATTTTTGTTTACCTGCGATACATAACACGTTTTCACTATTTTAATTAAGGATTGGAGACTATGAATTTGTAGTCCTTAATTTTATGTATGCCACAGGGACTTTTTGGTGGCTTCTTCAAACTAATGGTGACGGATTAATTTTACGCCCTAAAGGAATCGTTTGAATTTGCGCCCATCCTAAATATAGGATTTGAGATAGTGCTACCAAAAGCTAGTCCTTATTGTAGGCTCGCCGACCATGAAAGAAGAGGGTCGAGCGATAGGAATTACAATACGTAGTAATTTAATAGTGAACATCAAGAAAGAAGAGGATGCCGTTATAAGCCATTTTGGCTAGCTAAGTGAAAATTAGAACATTTCTTTGTCACCCAAAATTTCCTATATTACTGTGAATAATTTGGTTTCAAACTACTTTCAAAGGATTATTAGTATTGTAAGGATGATTAAGTTGAACTTTTCCAGAACTTAAACTGTTTATTTTTTTTATTTGGACGTTTTTTAAAGGATAACTAAATACCTGTACCCAGAAGTCTTGGGAGAATTAGTCTTTATATTTGAGCAGCCGAGTAATTATTTGCGACATTTAAGTTGAACTGATATTTAAACCCTGAGGATAATTTTCAATCATTTGGAGTGCTACTATTTGATTGGTAATTAATAATTTTATCTTCAGAACACAATTTCAGAACTGTGTGATTTTGAATGCTATGTTTTAATTTTAAATTTCAGTCAGTTTCCTCTCTTCATATCAAACCTTTTCTAATAGTAAATTACATCGTTTTGAAATCATAATTGTGTTTGAATTGTCTGTGTTCTGTTGATGTGGATATTCAGGTGTCACTACCTACACTCCTACACTACCTTGAAACTTAATCACTTTAATAAAATTTCTTCAGCACAGTACACTATATACACAGTAAGTAAAGCACACTATTATTACTACTTATTAAGTAGTCCTTTTTTATTATGATTTGTCATAACATACCTCAGTAGCCAACCCTAACATAGAACCGTAGGGACACACGCCCCAAAATACTCACATATAGCTCGGGGACATATGCCCCTAAACACACACACATACTGTAGCATACCCTACCGAGTCCCACCTCGATAGTATGCACACAATAACTATCACCCTTTGAACAGTCTCGTAAAGTGGGCACATAAAAATGCATGAAAAAATATTCTATCACATTACTATTAGTTATCTGCAATTATATTACGTTGTCGGCCAAATTCTAATCTTCAAAATTACACGCCGACAGTTATGAATTAATGTACCAACAAAACTAAACTATAGAATTCAATGTCTGCCCCTCTATCTCTCTCTAAGTACTGAAAATTACAGACTAATGATGAAACAGTGAAAGAACCATGTACTGATCAAGAGAGAACAATAATGAACTACAAAAACACAAAAGAGGCACTAGGACATGGGCCATTATGCTATAGTACTTCAACTCGAGAAAAACCCAAACAATAAACTAAACAAGGCGCAGAAAATTAATCAATTACAAGTCCTACAGCATAACGACCCATTCCACATTTACAAAGACTAAAGACAAGAATTACACTTACAAGACACTGGAAGCCGACGGAACACACATACAAAACATCATGGGGTATAAGTACCAAAAGCGAGCAGGAATATAAGCCGAAATATAGTCCTTACAACATGGCAGAAGAACAACTACAGTCTAGAAATATTATTACATCTAAACCAGAAATGTTACAAGGAAAGCACAATATTATAATTTTACAACTCGCTACGTACACTATTAATTATATATAAAACTATTTTCTTAAGTTCACAATTTGACAGGAAAAATAATTATTATAACTTTTGGAAATATTTTCTTGATGTTCAGTAACAGTCACTTGAGCACGCTAGTGTAGCGCGAGGCTAGCTGTGCACTGTCTACTCCTGTGTCTCTGTTTAGTTCACGATATGTCTACGGCAAAAAATCATCATGTTTACAAACTGCGTTGTAAAATATTCCGAACTATAACAAGTGGAATATAAGGTACGTCAGAATTTCTGTTTACGTGAAAGTGTTCAAAACGTAGCTGCGGAGAATAATATATATGTATTAATTGCTAATATCTCACAATGTCTGAACTGCCTCGAGCGTCGTGAAATTATATAGTGTACTGACACTATCTGTACAATGCAGCTGTCAATTTGTACAGTAAACATAGCTGACGATCTGCAGAGTCTTATGAACAATATACATTGGTTGAATCTTCACAGAAGTCGAAGAAAGGTGTGCTGGCCCAGCACAAAATAAATTTATTGTTAATTGGGTCTTTGCTGTGTAACCACGTCCAATTTTAAATTAAAGAAATGCTTTAAATTAGTATGGGTGTACGAATATGCATTTGTTTTCACTGATACAGTGAAAAGCAGAACAATTTTTTTGAAGTTTCGTTAAACTGAAGTAAATATGAAAAATAGTTTTATGCAGTGTCATTCTTAGTGGAAGTTTAATGAACATTGCAGAATATAAAAATTTTTTATAAGGTTTTAAAATATAATTGTATACTTAGTTTAAATGCAGAACTTCAAAAATAATACCAGATATATATATATATTGCATGAACTGTTTTATTTGTGCTATCCACTCACCTTTAGAATAGCTTCCTCAGAAGGCGGCATTTTCGGTCCGACAAATGTTTCCCTCTTAAGCTGCTGAACACGAGGGTGCGGCAAAGGTGCAGGCTTTGCTAGTGTTTTGATGGGCTTATCAACGGCCACTGAAGGCGTCGCACATCCCTGAGGATGCAGCTGAAGTTATCACATTTACGTGTGGGTGGTTGGTTCTCGGTATACTTATAGCGACTGCAAAGTTCTGGGAGTGTCACAGCTTTCCCTGATGCCTTTTGGGGGGTGGGATTATTCCCACAAGTATGTCACTAACACTTACTACTGCCTGTCGGCGGTTGCTGCGGCCTCTGCCTTGAGGCCTTCAATTAGTGCTCTATCCTCTGGCAATAAATTGATTACCAAACTCTCGGTATCTGACATGAGTACTTTACTTAAGAAATAAAACTGGGAAGTGCGCTTGAACTGCATACGTATATTGTAACTCAATTGGTACACTTTTACAATCACTGTTTTTACACTGGACTTTATATAGTACAGCTTTACACTGGTCTTTATAGAGTACTGCTTTACACACAATGTTCACTATACTCGACCACGTGGTCACGTATAATGGAGCTCCAGAACTTCTCATAGACTGACTAAACTTCAGCGTCCGGCGGTCATAGATATGCACCTTGTTGCGACTAGTTAAACTCGCGGTGGGGGGTGTTCCCTTATACTTCCCGCGTGGCTAGGGCGCGTCTCCTGAACGAAATGAGCTTTCGGCATAAGAGTAGGGTAGGACCAGGCTTAGGCTCCATTCTCAGGAAGCAACCAGTATAGAGGATGGGTAGGCTGGTTTAGGCTCCCTTCTCACGTAGCACTCCACGGAAGATAAGTTTCGGCACGAGCAGGGTAGGACCAGGCTTAGGCTCCCTTCTCAGGAAGCAACCTGTATAGAGGATGGTTAGGGGGATTTAGGCTCCCTTTTCAGGTAGTAACCCTGGGGGTAAAGTGGACGTCGGCCTTAGACTCCCTGAAACCCTTTCGAGGTTGGGGATGGTGCCTAGGCTTGCTCGGGGAGGAGGCCAGCGAGCGCCCGCCTTATATACCCCTGAGGGGGGCTTTAAGTACTGTTAGTGGGTGGTGAAAATGGCCGCCACTGGAGAGGAGGCTGTCTGCTGGCTAGCAGGTGGGCCATCCCAACACCCTCAAATCTCCCACACTCGGCCAAAAAATACGTGACTATGTTAAAACTTTCCCGCCGGACCGTGAAAATGTCTGTGTTGCCAAAAAGAATACAAACAAAGCACTAAGTAAATACACAAAAGTTAATAATATTACGTTTACAATAATTATATACACATTTCCTCTTTCCAAAGTTCATAATTCTCTGCCTGGCGTTGTTTGCATAGCGTCCATTTGTATGTTTACATTTGTTATGGCGGGCGTGATATACATACAAAAACGGTAAATATAAGCATCTCTAACTCTTTAGTTTTACGTTTTAAGGCAACACGGCTGACATTACTGGATTTAAGTGACCCCTTGGGCAAAAACGAGGTAGGCCTAACTCTTAAATATTAATAATGTACGGGCCTAGCGTAAAATATATACTAAGCACCTTGCAGGGTCCTTCAGACTTAATAGAGTTTGTTACACTATGGCTTAGCAACCATTTTTTTCTTAAATGAAACTGACGGTATGAGTGGTTTGTTAATGTTTCAATTTGCTGAATATTTGCACAATGCTCGAAATTAGTATTTAAAAATTTTATTATATTTTATTGTAGTTTTAAAACATTCATGGACAAATTCCTGTCACATTGAGGGTTTTTATAAAGTATCATGTCCGTTGTGACATCCTTCCACTGTTCTTCGTCACTATTTTTCATCACAAGTAAACTACTTGGTCTGTGGAAGTACTGTAATTTTTATGTTAATTTGCAAAACATTTGTTAATTTGTGCTTTGTAAATTAAGTACTGTTCTTGTGTCTAAAAAATTTAGCAGCTGCAGGGCATATTTTCAATGGGTGCTCTGAAGTCCAGACATAAACAAAGTTTGCCGTCAAGTTTAAAATTATAGTGTAGGTCATTAAGGATAATGTGAGCACTAATAGTTTAAATGTTGAAATAAAGCACTAGCCATGATGACATATAATCGAACATTAACAACAGTTGCCTTACTTCTTATATGATTGGCAATGAATTTCAGAATGTAGTTCTGTGTATTTTACTTTAGAAATACAACATATCTGAAATGATATCAACTTCCTGGTATTTAATAAAGTGTACTTAAAAACTTTTATTTATGATCTTGTTTAATTACCTACTGACTGTTAACTCACCACCAACACAAAATGACGAGACCAGGTCAGTGAACATTTAACAGTCGTCTACACCCTAGTTCTCCATGCTGTAGACATAATTCAAAATTCCACTAGGTGGCATCAGAGATATGTATCTTTGCACTAGAGCTTTAGAGTTAGTTGAGTGTGTGTGTCCATTGCACAATCAACGCTGTTTATTGTAACACACTTGAAGGTACTGTATTAGAAGTGACTGTTATGAATATCATTTCCAAATGTTGTGAAATCATTGGTATTTTGTTATGTTTTACAGTTGCTGGCTTTTGTATGTGAAATTAAAAACAGCATTCTTTATTGTATTTCAAGCATTAAGATAATAGCTTATTTATTGTTCGTGTTAAGTTCATCATCAATGTCCATTGCAGTACTACTGAACAAATCTTAAATTCTTGAATAATGTTTTATTTAGTGTGTTTTTAGTGAAAGTTTTGATTTTCGAATTTGAATGTAATGTGCCATACTAGTATGAGATTTGTAAGTACAATAGTGCATAGAGTCGATGCACAGAAACCAGTGTTATATAGATAACTCACAGTAAGATTACTATTAGCATTTATTCAATACCTGTATATTTAATGATTATATGTTGTAGGTAACATTTTTTGGGGCGGTGCAATGTATATGTAAACAATCTACAAACCTATATAAATAAAAGCACTTGGCAATGTTTATGTTAATGTAGTGGAACAATATTGTTAACGGTGTTTTTTTGTCAATTACTGTAGTTTGTTTTTGTGGATTTTCGGTTTTTTTCGGAGGATTTGGTTTTTTTATTCGGACTTATAAACTTTTCAATGTCGTGTTGGTGTATTAACTTTACTTTCACTTGAACTTAATAATTGTTATACTGGGTAAGGTTTTATGTTAGTTTGGCTTTCATGAGAGAGGCAGACAGGCAGCATACGTAGTTTCCGCTGAGAGTTGAGCTAGGCTCATGTAGCGTACGCCAGTGAAGTGCAGGACGAGGCAGTATCTGTTATCGGAGGCTGTAGCAATAACAAGGCGTGGGACGCTGAGACAGCATCCAGAGTTAGTTATCGTGAGGCGAGTACGTGACAGACGGGCTTGGAGCCGGGAGGGCGTGCTGACGCTAAAAGACGATAGGGTATCTTACCCGCCCGTTGGATGTGCTGAGCCATGTGGAAGAGAGAAAGATGAGTTAGGGCCTAGAGCGGGGAACGGGGAAGATTTTCCCAGGTACAGAGTGCTGACCGGCTGCAGACGGTGCATGAACCCTGTACTTGGGACGGAGAAAAGTAAAGGGGAATGAACTTTGAGGAAGAAGGTAGCATAGGTGGGGCCTGACAGCGGAGATGCCCGAAGTAAGAGATCGTTTCGGGAGTTGTGTTGAATGCGGTGAGCGAGTGACGTGATTGGAGAGTGTTGTGATCGATGCGACGAGCGACGGACGTGTTTGGCAGAGGTGGCAGAGTTTTGGTGATCAAGGGTCAGCCCGGAGGTGGCTGGAAGGATGGACTTTGTAATGAGATGATAATTAACGTTGGTGTTAGTAATTAAGACATTAGGCTAGTTTTGATGTAGGAGTAGTCAGAGGTAGACGTTGACAGCGGGAGGATGCGACCCTAGCGGTAGAGCTACGCTTGAAACCCGGAGGTGTTGACAGGTTAGTTGACAAGCATGTTGTAGGTTGTAGCACCTAGTAGCTGCGCAAGCAGAGGCGGCAGGCTTAAGATGTTGCGAGTTCAAACCTAAAATTTTCTGTTGTTACGCGCGACATGGTGTTTCTTTTTTTTAATCGCATTAAAAGTTAATTGTATTAATTGTAACTTGTTGATCAGTAACTGTCTCTTGCTTAACTTTTTGTTTGTCTTCGGTCTGGTTATTTCGTTGACTGTAACTTAGGTATACCATGGTCACCCTTAAGATTCGGTGTTGTCTGGTACAGATGCTAGAGAAGTATGTTTTGTTTGTGAAGTAATAGAGATGCGGTAGTTTTGGCCAGTCTGTATGTTTGTATCTCGTGACCAGAGAAATTTCTAGTTTATTGTAATGTTGTGTTGTTGTTGTTGTTGTTGTTGTTGTTGTTGTTGTTGTTGTTGTTGTTGTTGTTGTTGTTCCTCAGCAGGACAGATATTTTTGTTGTGATGAAACTTAAAGGCAGGTTCACTAGCTCTACTTCTGTTTGGATAAGGAGAAATTACCAGTAAATTTCAATCTGTCATTCCAAGTTTTATTTTTTTATTTTTTTTTTTTTACTGATGTTTTTATAGTGTGAGATGTTTCAGTGCACTTTAGTTTATGGTAGTGCGTGGCCGAGTTCATAGATTTATTGATTGATAAGTATGATAAAGGAGTACATACTCACGTTGTTTTGTTATTTGAAATTTATGGTTGTAGAAATTGTGCTCTTGTTCGGTATTTTTAAAGTTGTTGAGATGAATAAACCATGAGTGTTATTTGAAAGTATTCGTGTTTCTTTAAGAAGTTTGTCCCTGCTGTCAACTATAGTAGTAATTGTTTTTAATAGTTTAGTACAATAACTCTATTAGTATAATAATTTATTTTCTTAATGCTACATAGGTAGTTTATGTTGGACCTACAGATTTTAAGGTTATGTTTACATGCGAAAAGGACACCACACACGTGGCCGCACTAATCCCTCCATGTAATGATTTCCAGTACCCCTCTTAATAATTTTTATTATGAATTTTTGTCATTTGATTTAAATTCTGAGCTACGTATTGAAATGTTTCAAGATTTTTTTTAGTTTGTTTACCCCTTTTTTGCAAGTTGCTGTTTGTTTACATTTGATAACCCCCCTCCTCCCTTGTTCAATGTTGATGTTTTGATGTGGACGTTTGGTATAGGCTTTTAATTTTAAGATTTCCTTTTATTTTGTGGATGAACCCATGGTGATTAGAGTTTAGTTAAGAGTGAAGCAGATAGTTTGTCCCCACCCTATGAGTTGCTCTGCTCACTGTTTGTGGCAATTGAAGTTATGGCCACTTGCTGAAGGATTTATGCACCCATGTGAGTTGGTGTGTGATAGTAGTCATACTACAGAACACGGTCGTAGAAGAACAGGTCTGGACACTTGCCGGGAAATTTGACCCACTTGTTGTTTGGAGGTAGTTCACCAAGTTACCAAAATATTGTATTTTATTGGCGCTGCAGTTAGGGTGGTCGGACTCAAACTCCGCCCACTTCCTCCCCATTAAGATAAACAATTTATCAAAACGTATTTTTTATCAATTTATGAAATACTTCCTTCTTTCACAAATTTAAGAAAATGTTCCAGCAATCTTTATTTACTTTATAAATTTAACAATGGAAAAAAGTGGGTGGAGTTTGAGTCCGACCGCCCGGAAAACAGTACAAAAAAGTGCAACATTCTCGGTAACTTGACGAACTACAGCGAAACAACAAGGGGGTCAAGCAAAATACATTGGTAGATAGGCGAGTGTCCATACCTGTTCTTCTATGACCGTGCTACAGACAAATTTATTTGTGTTGTTGACATAGAACTTGGTGTTTGGCTAGCCATAGTTGGTAGCCCTGGCAATGTTTATAAACAGTCGTCATTGAGGTTAGACTGTAGGCCTATACACTTGCTCATACCTAACCTATAGGTACACTTTTTATTTGTTTACTTGTTGTACCTGTTAACATCCACTCTAATATTTTCTACATTTTTATACAAATGTACTCTTTTTAATACTTTGGACAATTTCACTCTATAATAATGTGGTGATTATCAGGCATTAGGTGAAGCCTGAAGCTTTTGTTCTTACACATTACTACAGTAACACTTACAGATTTTATTTAGTAATCATTAGATGTTTTCTACTCATTTTTACACATATAGATAATTTTACACAATTCACAGTCTTTAATTATTAGCTTGTTATTTATTTTATCCATTTAATTATTACCCTTTTAACATTTGGTTTCGTCGCCGGGCAAGCAGACCGGTTGTACGTTTAAAATCCCCCCTATGATTTTCCCCATCGTAACAATATAAATTATTGGAAAATAAAACCACCTATGTCTATTTATTGCTTGTGTGTCAGAAACTTCTAGTTACTAACTTTTTCCTGGAACTCTATGAAATATGTACTGAAATGTGACAATCAAGGAACTAGTGCAAAGTTATGACGCACCCCTTAAAGGTGCTAATATATATTTTACGCTCGACCCTGTACCTTGTAAATACTTAAGAGTTAGGCTTACCTTGTTTTTCCCCAAGGGGTCGCTTAAATCCTTTATTGTGAGCAATGTTGCCGTAAAATCGTAAGAATTAAAGATATAGAAGTATTTTTTTACCGTTTCTGTATGTGTTTTATTTACGCCTGCCGAGGATGAATGTAAACAAACCATGGATGCTAAGGTAACTACGCCGAAGAATTGTGAACTTTGAAAAGAGGAAATATGTATAAAGAATTATTTTTGAAACGTAATAATATTAGTTATATATAGTACTATAAAACTTGGTGAATTTGTCATTTAATATACATTTAATGGGCACAGATGTGTATTTCTAACAGTGTGATCAGATTGCTGTATAGTGGGGAATTTTAGAAAGTGTAAATTTGTTTACATTCAAAACTGTTGATTGCTGTGCAGTACTATGAAATAATTTAATGACTAACTGTTGCTATGTTTGGTGCAAGATAAATGTAACTGTTTCAGTTGTTGTCTGAAGTGCTGTGCACTTACAACATCCATGGAGATTTGGGGATTGCAAAACATAGTGTGATTTTGGAGGTTAAGTGGACCAACGCTGCGACACTCAGTGTTCCCTTGTACGATGCAGAGGCCATAGTTGTAAGTATCTGCATCCTATAGTTACAGTGACAGATAATTAGATGGTTGCTTCACTATTACATCAACATTTATTTATGTATTTGTTCATGCAGTTAATATAAGGTCTTATTGGTGATTTGGTTGGGAACCGTTTGTAAATTGAATGGGTTGTCCTATCCAGGAACACGCCTGAATGCATCAGTGAGGGAAACTGTAATATGTGAAATACTTTAAAGCCATGACCCCCTGTTTATACTTTTTCGCGATATTAATTTTTTTAAAGTCTAAAAGAGAGCAGATATTGCAAATATATTTGGGAGTTTTGCAGGAATTATATAATTTCGACTAATAAGTCAGTTAATGAAAATTTTGTTAATTACATAGAAAGCAGAAATCATAGTATCTGCTCTCTTGAAAAATTATATAACGTGGTGGAAACTACTTTGAACAAAACTGTGAAGCACATTTTTGATATCAGTTCTCCTTTAATTTTAAAAAGATAATTATTGCAACATAGTTTTAAACATGGGTCAAGGCCTTAAGTATTATATTAAAATTACTAAAAGTTCCTCACATCGAGAATTTAATCTGCCAGGAATAGAACATTGATAGACAGATTGTTTTGGTTCACAACAAGTGCTAATGAGTGATGTGATTAAGGAATTGATTATCATATGTTATTTTGGAGTTTCATTAAATAAACAATTGGTATTTTGCACAAATTTGTGCTGAAAAAAGTGAATATATTGTCAGCTCACTGTTTCAGTAGGACATAGCTGACACTTTAGTGTTGGCAGAACTGCTTCTGCTCCTGCATTCAACCAGGATTAATACTGTAGCTGCCATGTTGGATTTTACTGTAATACTGTAGTAGACAAATAAGCCGAATGCAATTTCAAGGCTCTTGTGGATTAGACTTCAATACAAATCTTAAAGTTTTTACTTTAGGGAAAATTTTTGTATTTACTATAAATACAGTATGTACAAATTCTTGTGGATACTGCAGTCAACTCTCAATTATACAACACCGGGAATAACGATCCTCTCGAAGTAACAACCCTTTTTCCAGAAACCGTGGAAAATTGAAAAAAAATTTGAATTGAAAAAAATTTGCTTGAAAAAAATTAAATTCAAAGAAAATAGCAGAAAAAGGCTTTGCATTTATTATGTCTGCAAATGGTTGCAGTTATTTCTCGATAACTGTACTGGCGCACACAGCGTGTTTGTTCTAAAAATGTACGTTGCAGCCCTTTACTCCCGTGCGACGCGGTGACCAGCCGGCCAACCTGAATGCCCCTTCCCATCCTCCGGCTGGTCGGTGACTCGTCCGCATCTTTTCCTCCACTAGTCAACCACTCCAATAAGGCCATTCGTTCACCCCTTTTTCATCATGTGCGCGCTGTAACTTTTTTGCCACTGATTTCTTGTGCCCTTGGATACGGTAGTCTGTCTTTGTGCCTGTGATATTATGATTATACGTCGTGTCTATTTAAGCTTTCTTACGTTTTCGTTTTGCTAACTAAATACTATTAAATATAATTAACGTCATGTCCTTGAATGATATATACACACAGTAATGTTTCTTTTAACAAGTGGAAGCAGAACAGTTCATAGGTAATTTACATTACCAAATTTCGGGTGCATATCTCAGATATGGATGGCATTGGGCAGTACGACACTTGACAACAGTGCGTCTGGTGTGAGTCACTAGCCCGCACGTTTGCTTGTGCCCACACACATGCACACATACGCAATCGGCTCAACTGTAAATAACAGCTGTGGATACATTTGTATACGTCGGTGAAAAGAAAGTGAGATACAGCATTGTGTAGGTTTAGAGTTGTTCTGTGAATGTGTTATCCAAGTTTATTAACAATGATAAACATCTTGATGTTTGTAATTGTTTACTGTTGGTGAGCAAATTGAAACTGAGTATCAAATCCCTCTCCATGCACATTGGTGAATTGTGTAAAAAAACTCGTGCACAGAGTAGAATCATTATACAAGCAAAGTATTTTCACGGCTGGCCGAGCTAGAGAAGTGAAAGAACTGCAAAACAAAGGGAGTAGTGTTATCATCACGTCCTATCTGCTGAGTTTGCATCAGGAGCTATGACTAGTTAGTGGTCAAGAGTGGCACAAGTGACATACCTAGGTTAGACACATTGTGTATGTTATTTTTGAACTAACCAGTTTCCAGATTGGTCCTTGCACAAACAAATTATCGTACACGTATATGTGGTCGCTCGCTGCTAAGACAAGATAGCAGGAGGCAAACAGCTTTATCAAAACGTATGTTGTGCCAACTATAATTACCGTTGCAGGCATAGTTTTTGCCTAATGTGTCGAACAAAAGTCTTAGATGTCAATCATTATATACATTCATTCGGATTGTATTTGCGTGTTGAAATAAATTACTATTTCAATCAACAAAATTGAGATAGTATCCTGTAAATAGTTTCAAAATGCCGACATTGCTGGCACGTAATTTACGTTGCCGACGATATTCATGTTTCATTATCATGGTGTTGTGCTACAGAAAGGTCATAAATGTACTTCCAGAGTATTATTTATTCAAACACGTTTTTCTATTGAAAAATATATTACTATTTCAATTAACTTTCTTGCTGCCACAAGAGTATATATTGCTGGCGATAGTTTTGCTTAATTTTGAGCAAAAAAAGGTCGTATACCCGCATCCAGTGTTTCTATTTATTCAAATTCTTCACTCTGCTGAAAATTATTACTATTTCAATAAACTTTTTTGCGGTATTCTTGCAAATAATTGCCAAAAAACTGTTGTTGCGGGCGCAAGAATATATATTGCTGGCGACGTGTTTGTTTAATTTTGTGCCAAAGAAAGATCATATATCTGCTTCCAGTGTATCTATTTATTCAAGATACTTCACTCTACTGAAAAATATTACTATATATACAAAAATAAAATTTTAAATGGCTGTTATTCATTATATAAATTGAGCTGAACATGATTATGACTTTATTTAAATTATTTTGATTTTGAATTCAGTACTTGCTACTCATGTTTGTTCACACACACGTAACATATAGTTAATGCACTTAGCTATTAGGTTAGTATTATTTTTATCTAGTACAGGTAGCAAGATAGTAAAAATTACGTCATGTAGATGGGTAGTAAACAGAACTGTTTACAATATAACCAATAAACAAAATTCCTACTTGGATATATTTTTTATAATTAACAATGGACGTTTAATACATACAGGTAAATCATTAAAAAATTTTAGACATGGAAAACAGATTTGAAAAAGAAAAAAAGTCAGATTTCTCTAGCACACTAAGAAACTTAAATTATAAGTGTAAGGAATGTAACTTACTCATAACTACACTATGCACATGGCACAACAGAACTAACTAAAATGTGTTTTCGTATTTTTATAAGACAGGCCATGGATACCAGCGTACGTGACTAGGCACAATGTTTACGCGGTTATAAAAACTCACGAGGTTAGTCTGAAGGAAAGTGAAACTTCAACTAGAGTTGTTTAAATAGTCATTTGAGTGAAATATACTTGCGTCCAAAAAGTGAACCAAGCTTATTGCTGGGATGCATTGAATCACAACCTAGCTGATCGATCAAGAATACCTACTTTACTCCTTTGTATCAGTCAAGTATATGATGTGGCAACTCCAGAATTGTTCTGGCAACGCTGTCATGTTAGTCCACTAAGCCAGCTGCCATCGTATAACTGTTTGGCGCTCACATTTTTCTGTACGAGCTTGCCGTTTATTTGTAGATGCACTCATTTATTAACTTTGCGAGATTTAAAATGTTTAATGAAATCACAGTAATGGATTATTGGATTGCGATTACTGTGTGAAACTTTCCGTCCCAACGTTAAAAGTACCACCTATAGCTGTTCGTATTTGTATGTTATGCAAGTGCCGTACAAAAAGGAATGCTAATCTCGGCAGTTAGGTCTAATTATTTTGGTCTTAATCGTAATGTATTTTTGAATGTGAATTTTATTACTGTGTCCATATGAGTGCAATGTTTTTATGTTACATGCATTTCGTTTGCGTGTAGGCCTATGTTGTTTTTGTCTCTTTGGTAACATACTATTTTCTAGAGTATGAGAACTTAACATATCACCTTATACAAATTGAGCAAGTTGATTAATTTTAATGTTAATTGAATGAAATTACAAGTAATTAATAGTGTATTTACTTCATCAGTGGCCAACAAAAGTGATTTATTTTTGAGTCGTCATGGTTAGCCATTAAGAACATTTTCTATTTAGCAGATAGCGTTTTTTTTAAATATATATATATCTATATATATATATCTATATATATATATATATATATATATATATATATATATATATATATATATATAGAGAGAGAGAGAGAGAGAGAGAGAGAGAGAGAGAGAGAGAGGGAGAGACTTTGAAGTGGAAATGAGCGGTTTTGTTTAATGTCTAGTGTTCTGGCATCTTCAATATTATATTACTTAGAGTGAAGGGGGTTGGATAAAGATTAAACCTGATAGCATATAAGCAGCCAAGCAGTGGCTAGTGTCATTAACTTAAAATGTTTAGGCTGGACCAAACATGGCAGCGTGTTATTTCAAAGTTCAATATTTTATTTAGGCTATAGCTACGACAGATGCACTGAATGCGTTGCATTTATTTAATAACCTAAGTGCCATTCGTTATTTTAACTACTATGCAAAAAATTGAAAACATTCTTAAAAACACCAAAGTAGCTTACCTTTTATGTTGTATTAAACATTTCACGTGTAAATTTTATTGTTTAAAAACTTTCTTGAATCAATTTTAATATCTTATTACTTTAAATTTTCATATAGGTCATTCGGTATAAAGTGAGCACTAATGATTTAACCTTTGAAAAAAATCACTTGCCATTACTGTGTATAAGTTATCATTAACAAGAGTTACTTTACTGCTTGTATGGTTGGAAGCGATTCATCACATGTAGTTCCGTGTATTTTCCTATTTGAATACAACATTAGTGAAAGGATATCAGATGAAACCGACCTCTCTGTATTTAATATACTTCAAAATATTTATTTATGATCTTATTTATATTCCTACATACAGTATAAACTCAATTGGCGCCAGAAGAATGTGACGCTATCGCCGACCTCAGGTCATCTTGGTCGTGTAAGTTTGTTTTTTATTTAACACTTTTCGAAATTGGTGTTGCAATTAAAATGTATATGTTACAAAAAAAACTTTTTACGCCAGTCATGTATTATCGTCATAACAGATTGTAAAATTCTTTAGTGTCTTAGGAAATTTGTACGGCAATTTAAGTTGCTGTGCTATCTCAGTCTCAAAAATATTGTCTCATGAAAAACGTAAAACTTAAATACCCTATTCAATTGGTAAAATAAATATGCCTATCCCAACGAATGTATTTTATCAAAATAAATAAATGAGAAGTTCGAGAGAACCGAAATTTATAGATAGTATGCAATTTTTCCTCAATTATGAATTCTTTCAGTACCAGCAAGAGTCTGTAGAATTGAGTAATCAAAGGATCAAAAATCCCATTCCTACAAAATACCCATAAAAAACATCCAGGCCAAGGAAAATTTTTTTGTTACAAATTTAAAAAATTTACGGGGCAGACTGAGCCTGTTATGGTTAGTAATATTGGGACTGCAGAAAGATGATACAATACTGCTTCAGTTTGAAGTTTATAAATATATTTTTTTTCTGTGCTAGCTCCATTTTTTGCAGAAGTTCAGCCATGTTTACTTATTTATGCACAGAAGTTTAATGTTTTGTATGTTTGTGTTAACAGAGCTTGAAAGTGACAGTTGGGGAAGAGGACAGTATATTGTATGCATTATGGAGACAGCTGAATGCTGTCAATTATTTCATGGAACAATTGAAAGTGCTGCAGCTGCAGAGAACTGATGTTCCAGACAATCTTGGTGAAGTGAATGTCGTCTTTAGAGACTTGATTGTGACAGTGTTAAGGGAGGCTTCGTACCATCTTGGCGTCAGGTATGCAATTAAAGAAGGTGTAAGTTTTCACATTTACTGTTAGTGATGTCTTATTGGATACTGTTTTAAACTGTGAAATTTTGTGTCTTTTGTTTCTTGTACTGTGTTCAGCTTTAAAAAGTTGTACTTTTATTTGTTTACGAGGTGAGGGTTTATTTCTTGTGACTCGTCTTTTGTGTCACATTGGCCCAATTCATTACAAATTAATAGGTGCCACTTAAAAATTTTAACTTATGTATTTTACGCAGAAAAAAAAACAGTTTTTTTACTCTTAGTCTATGACAGGAACTCAAAAGTAACTGTGCTCCAAGAAAGGTGAGTTTTGTAGTATGAGCTAGGTTCTTTTTTACAAAGGAACTTAGAGATTAGCGCTTTTTATTTTAAAATAACTTGAGTGGAGCTGAGCTTCAATTTAAAGATGCCTTTCCAGTGTTTCAGGCACATGTATGCAACCCGCATTAACCCCCATATGAATCAAGGCTAATATTACCTTCGCTATAGCAATATAAGTATTACACATATCAACATTATCTTTGTGTTTTATCAAAGACTCGGTCGTTCTTATTTTTGCTGCGTTCATCAAAGTTAAATATAAAGACTGGTAGACTATAAATTTTACAAACATTTTTTTGTATTAGGTTTTTAATGTGACCGTTTGTTATACTTGATTTTTCAGAACGCAGTGAAAATAACTACGATTTCGTCTTTCATAAAGAATGAAGATAATGTTGATATGTGTAATACTCTTACTGCTATAGCAAAGGTAATATTAACCTTGATTTATATGGAATTAATGCGGGTTGCATACATGCGCCTGAAACACTGGAACGACCTCTTAAAGGAGTTTCCCCAGCAGTGATAGAAACTTCTCTTGGCATTGTGCAGTTTGTCATTTGCCACCCGAGAAAACTGACATGCGCAGAACGTTGCGACCGTACAACTACACAAAAATGTGTGTAAATTATCTGTATACAAGTAGAGTACAAAGTGTGTCACCACTGATGGTACTATGTACAGTACAGGTAACACGTAGGCTATTACAAGTGATGGGTGATGCAGGGGAAAACTAATACCTATGCTACTACAGATACAACTTGTAGACAGATTCAGTACACAATATAAAACTGATCTGATAATCTTTGGTATAAATGTATGCATTTCCTTTTGTAATTTTTTTCCTTGTATAAAATTTGATACTACGTATTTACATTATTCTTGTGTAAAGAACTTGATATGTGATTAATATAAGTTAGAACAACAGACAGTAATTTTTTTGGGGGTGGATGAAATTATCCATGAAAATTTAAAATGCTGTGTTGTGTAAGTAACTGTAGTTACTAGGTACTGTAAGTGTACAACTGTATTTAAATACAGAAATCATGTGACATTAGACTGTTAATTGCTTGAAAGATTAAATCAATGGTAACAAAGCTCATTGATTCAATTAACTTATGCATAATTTCTGTGAGCATTATTTTTTAATATTTTTATGTTTACGTTGGTCACGGGACACATAATTTACTACTTAATACGTATTTATCCTGGGGCATAGTTTTGGAAACATAACATCTAATAACAGAGTCAGACTTCAGGAAGATGAAGAGTTCACAGAGAGCTGAGATACATTAAAACATTTGCCTGCAAAACATCACAACCTGCTATATCTGCGTTTGTGTGAATTTTGAGCACGACGGGAGCCGTTCTGTATCTTTTATGCGATTCTATTCAGAAGATGTCTGCCTATCTGATTTACGTATATCTATTTTGCTTCCATTTTTTAAAACAAAATATTTTTTAGTATAAGCAAGATGATATTCTTTCCATAGATTATTGTACACTGACAGACATGCAATATTTTGTAGTTATTACGCTAACTAAAGTGCACGTTCATTCCAGTGGAGAACTATTGCACTAGGGTAGTCAACATGTGGAACACATCCATGTGTATTCTCATATGTACTCTATTGAGTTTGGTTTTAACCTCTGTGCTAGTATCGCATATCTATGGCATGACTTACCAAGACAATGAATGTTGCTGCTGTGTCATGTTGTGTACTGTCTTGGCTACAAGTTTGCGTGTGATTGTAATTTATTACTATTAATTCAATGGAAAATGTTTGTAGATACCGGTATTTAAGTGAATATGTGGCATGTGTAGACGTCATATAGCATTGTATCAGCCTAAGACATGAGTCAGAAATATCTACCGAAGTACATAATTCTCAAATACAGACAAATTAGAAATTTTGAACTCCGACACAAGGAAAAAATCCACATCTTGCATTCAGGTAAATACGGCATATATGTCTGAAATAAATTGATTTTCGTACATAAAAAGTCTGTGGAAATTAATTTATGCTTGATTCACCGCACCCTTCTTGATAAAAAATGTGCATCAGTGTGCTATACATGTATCAATTCAAAACAACTGGATCGGTAAATCGGTAAATGAATATAATGGTCCATCACTAACAATTACTGTTGTGCCAAATTCAGGCACCGCACAGACAGGGCAGACAATAACACCCTGTCAAACGGGTCCGACCCGAGCAGGGGTTCACAAACAACTCCTGACCTACTATAATAACATAAAGACAACACAGGGTAAGTGCCATAACACAAAGGAAATAACAAAACCAGTTTTCACAAATGTGGTGCGTGTATTATAATCAAAACGTTACAGGTGTGCGTGCAAGTACAGTTACAACAAAGTTAATAAGTTGATTGACAAAAATAAACAATTGTGATTACTGGGAAACAGTCAAAACCATTACAGAAGTTACTAATTACATACCAAGAATTAATAGCTCCACCGCTCATGCCACATCAGCACTCCGTCGGCCGCGTCCAACCAGAGCAACAAAAGAAAACTGAGGAAAGATAATGGGGGTGAACACCTGACTTAATCGAACTGGAAGCAAACCTCCAGAATGTGCGACCCAACAGAAAACTCACCAAAGTTATGTGCGTGCCGACTGAGTATCGAGGTGACAGTGGAAGAGACAACCTTCCCAAGGCGACGGCAGGACTCAGACTGGCCCGGAGGCGGACGACCGGGAGCCAGGTGAAGGTAGGGGTAGATGGAGGGTACGAGGCATGAAAGGAGGGGAGGCGATGAACAGGTCAGAAGACGCCCAAACTGGGCTGAAGGCTGACGGGAGCGGGCGTGCACTTCAAATGGGGCACATGGACTGACGTCACAGAGGTTCACTCATGGTCGCTTTCAATTAGCACAGGTATGCCACACAGTACTTCGTATACTTCGTATTGCTGACAATCTCCACAGTCTTTGTAAAAAATACGCATAAATGTCGAGCCACGATATAAGTCGGGGAAGGTGTGCAGTCCCAGCACACTGTACACGAAACTACCACAATCACACTGTTAAGATGGCAGTAACAGAGACACACTAGCACTGTGATATAATGTACTCTCATCTCGACTTAAAAATAATAAGTACATGTCTGAAGGATAAACACATTACCACACATTTGCTTATGAACAATTAACTCACGTAAGATAGTTACTGCCAAATTCAGCCGAATCAGGTTTAATAGCATTTTTTAAAGGTACGTAAATAAAGAAGTATCTCTACGTTGAAGGCATCGCATGCAGTCTTTCATTGACAAGAGGCATCTATGAGACCCTCAGCTGTAACAGATTTCACCACACATATAATAATGTGATTTGCCACCGCTTCTCGTTCCAGACGGCATCGCCACTTGTTGAATGTAGAGGTTAGGTTATTTCCAGAAATCCAGATAACTCAGTGGTTTTCAGGTGGATGTGTAAACTTTCACTCTGTATATTTCTCACATTGCAAACAGGGGTTGGTTCCATGAAGTAAAACTCATGTAATCAGACTACTGTCGGTTTATTGAAGAAAAACATAAAATTTCCACTTGCTTTTTTTTATCATTGTTTACTAATGGTGACTCGGTACCAAGCGCAAAAGAAAAACAAAACAATTATTCCTTAAGTTCATGAGATGGTGTCTGCACAGCTACCATGTCCAATGTTAGCTAAACCACAAAAAAAAAGTCACCTACTTTTTAACAGAGTAAAATTTCAAGTTTTCGACCTGATGATGGTACCACATTTGCGGCACTAATCCCAGATATCTGCCACCTTAACATATACAAATAAAAAAAACTGTAGTGGGACGTAAATGCCCATCAACCTTTCCTCCGTTCCCAGGGCCAGACCCACTGCACCCTCAAGACCTGTACGCATCCACCTTCACCCGCTTTCTTTGCACGACTCTTCTCTTAATATTACATATTGTTAACTATTACCAACTCATGACTGAATGTGACCATCTCTCACATTAGGGACTTGTGACGGCCCGCTTCTCTCTCTATGGGAAGGACAGTAGCTAAGTGCACACTTGGGTGGAGTAATACAAGATCCAAATCTACCAGTAGCAGCAAAATTTCATTTTAAAGGTATAATAAAAGGTTTGAAATATTGAATCTGTAGTTTTTACACTAAAATACTAATGAATGCAGACACAAATACATTAATTGGGGACGAAAGATGCACATAAATGGATCTACATTTGTGGTGCAATACCCTAAGCAACCCTGTGAAAAGGCTGACCAACGTGTGTCAGTTATCTATGTCATGAATAAATTCCATGAAACAGGCGATCAACTGCAACGTCGGTGCCAGAAATCTTACAGCCTGGAGTAGCTTGCAACACAAGAAGTTACTCACTTCACCACAAATTTAATAAACTACTAGAAACTGCCAAAACTCGAAAATTAAGAAAAATATGAAAAGAAAAGGTTATATCAACAATATTAATTTAAATTCTACTGTGGTTAGTTTGAAACCAAACAAGCCAGGACAGTTAATAAAAAAGTCTACCTTTAAAATTCTCAACTGAATTTTATATTTAAATTTTGAAAACTGAATTTAAATTACTTATGTCCCCAATTATTAGTTATTGAATCCTGTTGTATCATCCCGAATAACTGATGAAATAACACTGAATAAGGCAAATAACCTGTGATTAAAGATTTAAATGAATGAAGAAAAAAAAAATATATATATTTATTTATTTATTTATTTGTATATATGTATACATAAATTTAAATTAGGAAGAGGAAAATGCCTGCATACTTAACAGTAATGAATATTAAAGCTTGCTTTGTGTCTCTCTGAGCTAATTGTAACTTTAGCAGTAGTACATTTATACATAAAAATAATAATGTGAAAAACCATTGTTATTATTTATTTAATTCTTATGAATACAGTATTTACCTGAGAATAGTACAATAGTTTTTTCCAAATTTGAGAAATTAAAATGCCGGGGTCGAACTTTAATCGTGGACGTATATAAAATCGTCACTGAAATGATGTTTTTGAACGGCATACCAGTATACACTGTGGCCGCAGCCATATATGTAAACTGTGGCGCTAGCAGTCAGCGCTCTCCAATAGACGCATCTTTACTAATATCTCCAGCATTAACTTGGTCACTTTGTTTATTTTATGCTGTTGCCGTAATTTTGGAGTCAAGAAAGTTGTAGCATTGTTTTCGTAATGGATTCGGTAGAAAGGAAAGGCGCTACACCAAAAATGATGTTGAATAGATGGCAGCGTAGTTTTGGGGCAAACTTCAAAGCCATAGTTGCAAGTTACACGTCGTGAACGAACAATTGTGACTTGTGAGGCAGCGTGGGAGTACGGCATCAGCGAAGCAAATGTAAGGAACTGAACTGCTGATTTGCAATGACTGAAAAATACAAACAATTAGTGAAAATACTTCTGAGGGCCAAAGAAAGGAAAATTTCAAGAAATTGAAGATTGTGGGTTGCATTCATGAAGGAAAATCGTTAAAGGTTCGGGAAATTGCTGATGCAGAGAACTGAACGTTCCAGCCAAAGAATTTAAAGCTAGTGTGTGCAAATGATGCAACATGGTTTTTCTTTGAGGCATTGTACATCTATAGCTCAAAAGATGCCTTCAGACTTTGGAGTAAAATGAGTGACGTTCCGGCATCGTGTTATCAAATTGAGAGAAACAAAAGTTATTTCCTTGGCCAAATGAGCAATGCGGACGAAACTGTTGTGTATTTAGATAAAGCCAAGCAATACCACTGGACACATAAGTACTAGGTATTGTATTGTTATTTGTTTAAGGTATTTTCTAATTAATTAAATTCATTTTTGACTTATATTCAACTGAAAAGTTTTTTCTAAACTCTTAACCTAAAAGTAAAGGGTCAAATTATATTCAAAGTCAAATTATTTTCAGGTAAATACTGTATATATTGGAGAAAGGTCAAAAATTAAAATACAGTACCTATAATTCTTCATTATCGGCCTGCCTGAAGAAGTACTTCTTGTTAAAGATTTTTTATTGATTAATAACTTTGTTTTCTTTTTTTATCATACATGTTCTTATATTACAGTACTTGTGTAATATGACAAGTATATTGCATAAGTGTAAATACAGTATCTACTGTATTATGGGAATTTTTATGTAAAAGGTAAAAATAACTAAAAATGGTAGGCTTGAATTACTCAAGATGACCCCCGTGGTTTCTGTGGACTCATATTTGGAACGTCCTGGGTTTGATGTCCGGCTTTGGCCATCCTGATTTTTCTAAATTGCTTCAGGTGAATGCTGGGATGGTTTTATTACAAAGCTAATGGCTGATTCCTCTGCCAGTTTCTGGTCTTGTATAAAGATGTGTGTAGCCGATTGTAACCTCTCTATTGACAAACCATGAAGCCCACTCATTCTTTTATTTATTCCATGTTTCTGCTTTTTTTTATTTTTTATTTATTTATGAAAAATGTTATTATTGGCGTACCCTTGCAGTGTATTCACTGTTTCAGGTACGGACCAGCGCGTAGCCGGGAGGACAGGGAGGGAGAGAAGAAAGTGGTTGATCTGGAGAAAATAGCACGGACAGTAGCTGGTGGAGGTCGCAACAACAACGACTTAATGGACCTGTTGTGGATACTGATGTGTGGTGAGTATACAGTATAGGCTACTTCAGTTAGGGGTGGGACGGTTCCATAATTTTTTTACTATTGGTTCTTAAAAATTAAGTTTACAAGTTTTGTTACCAGCCTAATTTCAGATAGAATTTTTTCGTAAACATTACAAACTGTTGTCACATATAGTTGTCAGTGTAATACCAATGACCAAGTGTATTGTGGTGTGAAATAAACCCTTGGTAAATTCTATGTACTGTGCCAGTGGGACCCCCTGTTCCTATGCAGCTTCTTCCATAACTCACTCATTCTCAGACGATGGCTATAGCACCTACCAGTGTATATACCCATCATAATTCTGAACACCAGAAATTTGCCAGCCACGAAGCACGAGAGTAAGAACTAAATTACTTAAACACTTAAATTAAGCCATCACTTGATGAGAGCACCTAGTTCATCAAATCGGAATAATTATCACTCGCACATAGATACCAGTTCGTAACCAGGATGTGGTTCCTACTGTTGCTGATGATCAGCGTCACACACATTTAACTCCAACAGTTAATGTAAATCAATATTAATTATCTCCACAAATCATGCAAGGATGCCGCGTTTTTGATAAAACCGGCTTACTTTACAAGCAATGAGCAGAAGTTCAACAGTAAACACAATAATCACTCCTGTCTGCGCCGCGCACGTGTCCTCTATATCCGTGTGTCTCGCAGACTGCCCGCCAAGGTGCAAAGGGGGGAAGTATCATAGTATGCCGTGACTTCCCCAACCCTCGCTCTGGCGGTGTGATACACAACTAACTACACCTATTACACCAGACCATAAAAGTAGGTAATAATAAAATTGGACCAGCACGTTGTCGCTACATCTTCGTGCATTCAATTATCTTATCGCCAGTAGTTTTTATTAACATCTCTTCACTAAACTACATATGATTACATGACGTGACCACACACTAAAACCAAATACAACAATACTGTACTTTCATAATTAACGTTAGGTACTTAAATTCTCGTTAGAACCTAGCTAAAAATACCACAGCTGCTAATTAGGTCCAGTCTTATCTTTTCTGTTGGGAATGCGACGGATATAATGTTATAGGTAGCCCGCGTCGTTGTTTTAGAACATGCGCATCATGAGTAAGTGTTGTAGAGGGGAGGGGGTAGTCGAAGGATGCCGAGACTTGGCGTAACTGTACCTAGCCCATGGCCTGGTACGACGACAGCGCTACGCTCGTGTAAATAAGTACAGTAAATGATTTGCGCTGTATATTAATACTGGTACAAAAACAAGAAACTATTAATTTTCACATATTGGGGTTACCACAAAGAAGTGACATGGATGGTAATGAGCTTTATTTATTTTAGACGACACAAGATATATGGAGATACTGTAATTTCGCATAAAACTTCTTGCTGTTATACCTATTCTGTTTCTATAGTTCACTGCTGCAAGCACACTTACTTAACTGTGGTGTTCATCAGTGAGGTTTTTTATTGTTCATTTTGTGAAGATATTTATTTGTACAGTGAATTCTCTATGTATTGAAACATAATGGATTGAAATATCTGCATCCATGGAACACATATTTGGGCCTTTCTTTATTTTACAGCATTTCAAGACCACATCCATTGAAATCCCTCATGTATTAACATTTTTTGTTTGTCCCTTGAGAAATGATGGATAGAGAAACTGCTGTACTATTTTCAGATATGTATCACTAGAATTTTTTTTTTATTTTTAGAACCTCAAATTTCAACCAATTTTTACTAAACATTAATTGAATAGAAAACACAGTGGCCACTTATTAATTTATACTCCAGTTATTACATTGTCTGATAAATTAGTTTTTAATTTACTGTTTTGGTTATTACAGAACTGAGAATGTTACACTGATTCTCGATTTGTTTCTCGTCAAGGACTGGCGGAGTTTCTGACCTGGCAATTGGAACCAACTTATCACTGGCTTAAGTGTACAGAAAGTAATATTAGTATTCTGCATTCATAGTCTCATTTTCACATTATAATTGTATTATTATTTATTTTGAACACTGAAAGGTATTGTTTATAGGCTGTTCATGGCAAAGCGAGCACTTTTGAAAATTGTCTTGTCACTGGTAACAGTAAAATATTTTTGAGACTTCAGATGTTAACTTTTGAGTACAGTGAACTCAATAAACTTTGTTTATTACACTGGTATGTTTTAAATTTGGGTAAAAGTAATACAACAACCATAGCTTCAAAAGTGAATATGCAGGTAGATTTTTTTTGGCTGTACTACAATACGTACTATTTTTTTTTTGACATTATGTGTTGATACTCATACCTCATGTTTTGTGAAAATGTTTTCTGGAGTGTATTTTATGTTGCATACATTGACTCATTTTGGAAGAGATAGTAAGGTATATCTTTGTGTTACAGAATGTGAGAATAGTGAGGAGCTGGCAAGGTCTATTAACACTGTGTTAAGGATCATCAAGCATGATGGCAGGAAGTACAATGTGAGTTGTTTGGCAGTTAGCATATTCTAGTGTTTGTTTGGGCTTGCAGTTAGACATCTGTGATGTATCGACTTCTTTCTATCTGTTTTGTGTATATGTTTGGTTGTTATTTTTCTTTACTGGATCACAATTATTGAAGACTTCAGGTGGAATTAGTTCCTGGATTTTGGCATGTGGGAATCGTGTCGGACAATGCCACTGGTCTGCATTTTGATCGGGGATCTCCTGTTTTCTCTGCCCTCTCATTCTGGCACTGCTCCATACTCACATCATGATACACTTAACCAGTGCTAAGGACGTAGATGATAAATGCTGACAAAATCACGTCACTTAATCCACATTAGAAAAGAAAATGTTCTCAACTATATTTGCATGCATTCTGTAGCAATTGGTAATCTTTACTGTGTGGTGGTACTTAAACCCCAAACTACCACAGAAAAACTGTTTTCATACTGTCTTTTCAAACTACCACGGCATCATGTGTGGCAGAGAGAGAACTCTCGTCTCAAGGTATGTCATGGGTACGAAGGCGTGCAAGAGCACGGAAATTAAATTAATCCGATTTCATATGAATGGCTCATTTACTTAGGTGCAAAGTCACTTGGCATTACAAACAAAACAAAAAAATACATGCTCCACTGGTGGGCTACTAATACAGATTATTACAACTTGGGCCATTAGCAAGAATTACAAATAAAAGAGTTCCTTCAGGCCCGCGTACATCATACCCAAACGCCTCGGTAAACTCGTACCAAAATTACAGTGCCACTCAAATAATCACAGTGACTTTCATCAAGCGTTGAATTGATAGAAATGAAAGTTAAGAAATATATAGCTAATTCATCTTAGGCGCACGGCCCTCGCCATCACGTAGCTCACCCAGCCACATGGGTGAACTCCTTATCTTGCGAGCGCAGTCACGACACGTCTTCTTCTCACAGTGGGTCAAGCAGAACTGGTGAGAGCCCAGGGCACGCGAGGCTGACCAGGGGTGCCGTAGCCTCCAACCCAGCGCACATATCCCTTCGGAACTCTTTTAATTACTGTGCCGTACACAGGCTGCTTAGAACTCTCAATTCAAAATGTACGACTCCTGGCAATATATACTTAATACACAAATTTCTAGATTACGTTAAAAAGAACATTTTGATATAAAATTATACAATATACTAAAGCGTGACAGGCGGAGTGATAGATTGCGGCCATCGCCGGAAACTTAGCAACGTGCGATTCCCAGAATTCAAGGCCCTTTGTCCAGCCTCACGTGCTCCTCAGGCATCAACCTGTTACACGCCTGAGGCCATCCACCAAGATCGAACTTACACAAAACTGAAAATGTGAAATACGCCCTATGGCCTTTAAATTACATCAATAAGTTACTTAGATAAAATTCATGAAATACATAGCTGAACAACTCTCTACGAAAAAACTGACTGATTAATAAATAAATTACTAATTATGAAAATTAAGCTAACTTTAGCCTTATGTAGCCCACCGCAACAATTATTGATTAGTTACAAATTAATTTGTTTTAAAATTTATAGCGTCTTGCTTCAGGATGGCATTCCATAGCCTCGCAGGACTAAAGTCCATCCACAGATCTTGATGTTAGAAATTATAGCTAAAAGAATAAGAAACTATTTAATTAAAATGATGAAATCTCGGCAAACAAACATTGCACTTACACTCAGAAAGCCAGACAGACTCATCACTTTGATCGGGCAACTTATGAAATTTGGGGCTTCACTTCACACTGCACACAATATCAAATTAAACCAAAGTAACTGGTTGCTGCCTTAGTGAGTTGGGGCTCTTATGTGTGGGCCGGCATTGTGGTCGGTGTTAAGACTACACTGGGGTCGAGCAAACAACATCTAAATTTAAAAGAAAAAGAAGGAAAACATGGTAGTGAGGCCAGGTGACTTTACAACTGCTAATAACAAAGTTCTGTCATACACAGTCTTATCATCTCTCAGTAAATGTAATTTTGAAAGTGATGACTTTTTAATTCATTTATGAATACCAGGCATTACATCAGTCCGCAGAGTAGGGATAAGCTGGGCTTTTAAATGTGCTCTGTTGCAGTGTACAGTATGTGAACCAATCATGTTCACTGTGGATGTTGGGTGTGTTTTACAGTGAAATCTCAGTATAAAGTACTTAATATAAAATAAAGTAAATTTACTGGAACCTCAACTGAAAGTTTTATTAAATAATTGAAAAGTCCACTGCAAAAATGATGGATGTTACTAGGAATGAGTTTTACAGGAGAGCAATTAGAAAGTTCGAAAACGCTATACTGAAACAGTGTACGTTGAAATGAAAACTGCTGTTACTCATTCACAGTTAGCGTTTATGCTTTGAAATTCTGGTGGTAGATTCTACACCCATATGGCTTTGTATTTCTATATATAACTAATTTTGGGCGAAAGAGTGACATCCATCATTTTTGCAGTGGACTCTTCAATTGTTCAGTATAATGTATTTTCAGTATTAAGTATAAAATCTCAAGTTCCCTTCATGTACAGTACTTTGTAACGAGGTTTCACGTATTTATTGTTTGTCGTGGAGAGTGGGGAGCCAGTTTAATACATTATTGAAGTCTCGTCTCCCGTTTGGCCTGCTGCCTATCCTTCCACCCACGGCACCCCCTAAAACAGAAACAGCAGTTGCTGGAGAAATGCTGTGCTGTGAGGAAAGCTAGGGCCTTGCCTGTTACCTTAATATTCTGATGGTCAGTATCAGTGCTCGCACGAAGCAGACTACCCACAAATCCGCGTGAGGTAAAGCCCCATGCAAGCAGTTCGCTACTAAGGCAGCTCGCAAGAGCGCCCCTGATACTGGAGGATTGAGAGAAATCAGGCGATACTAGAAGAGCACAAACTGCGGTTGGTGCGAGTTAGCGCCCAGAACTTCAAGACTGACCTGCGTTTCCAGAGCTCGGCCGTGATGGCAGTGCGAGAGGCAAGTCTGGTGGGACTGTTCGAGGTAGGGTTGTGCGAATGTTCATTGTACTGAAACCGAAATCGAATTTTCACTATTTTCATTTCGATTTCAATAAGAATTTCAGCTGTCTAAATTTGTTGATCGAAATATTTCGAGTTAAACTAATTGTTGATAGCTTATCAAAGTTTGTTTTGTTTTAATTGGTTCGGAAAAAAAACTCTTAATTCAATAACCTTGTTATCACGTATGCAAGTCATGTGAACATGTTTATTGGAAAATATGTCATCACGATTTACATGCTGTTGAAAGATCGCGCAGCAAAATGTATACAAACATGGCAGATAGTGTGAAAAAGTGCTATTCCAATAGGCGCCAACAATAGTATTAACACTGTAGTATCGTAACATAATCACGTATCATTTTAAAGATTACCTGATTCATTTATGCTATCAAACAGCGGCATGGGTATATATTCATAATATTCAATAAAATGTTGGTACACGTAAATAAATATGGCTGCTGCCGTGTTCCCAACTTCCTGCTGGAGTAAAGCACAGCAGACACAACATATTAGAGCACTACAGTATACCTATTTTTAAGTCACAGTAGGTTTCATTGCCAATTCAAGGTATTAAAATACCACGAACAAAATGTAATAAATTAATTAATTAAAATAAAAGTAAACAAAGTGAAAAAATCATTATTCATTAACCACGCAATGCATGTACAGTGTATGGTTGTTTATACGAGATGTCACTTCGGAAGTGTTTGGGTGCTTGGGCAGCCTCGGCCAGACTCGGCTCGGGACACAGCCAAAGAGTATCGTTGTGGTAGACATTATGCTGCGTGTTCAGATGTTAATTGCTGCGGCAGATACTCATCCTCTCTCACACTCTACACATTATTTACTTTTGAAAATGATTTAGAAAGATGTAAATTAGTAAAACTAATTTGAGTATTTAAATTCTTTGTCTTAATGCTTGAAGCGTGTTGTTAATACATAGCAACAAAGTTTTTTTCGCTGTGGGTGTTATATGAATGTTTTATATTTTTCATTTTTCTTGTGCTCAGAATATGGATTTTATACTTGTGAAAATACAGTAAGTTATGTTGTATCCTGCTAGCATGTCATCAGATTCAGTTATACGAAAAGGTAGTTTTCAGCTACATCAAAGGACACCAAAGTGTTATGCAATAGACTGTACCGAAGTCCAAGAGTGAGATGCATTTTCAGTAAGGTGAAATACGTACCATATGATAGGCCTATTGTTGTAACTGTATTGTGAAAACACATGCACATTGATTTACAATCAAATTTAAAAGTTTTAATACCGGTATTTTTTAAAATTTTGTTAAGTTTTCGTTAAGACTGAATTTATCTAGAAAGAACTTTTGATTTCGCGAAAGTTTATAAATTTTCTTTTACATTAGTTTTGTAGGAAATAAGTCACTTTTGCTCAACCCTAGTTTGAGGTCACCAATTTGTGTGCCGTTCAGGGTCACCATCATGCCCAAAGACATACAGCAGGCTCAGTAAATCCGTGGAGAGCGTGCCTGAGCGCCCCGCTGCTACTCCCTAGCATCTCTTCAATTTACATCTGTTTGTTGTCATGCATATATGTATGCACGTTTGTGTGTGCATGCACATGTGTTACCTGTATAAGTAGTGAACATATACATTAGAACCAAGTTATAACGTTTTTTCACGGGACCTGTGAAAAAAAATGTTACGTGTAGGAAAATGCTATAAGCAGGAAATAATAGTTTTACAGCGATAAATGTTACTTCAAATTTCCTTAGTTTACATACAGTAAATAAGTCTATAATAATGGAATAAAGAATAGGCCGCTAGGTTAACCAATTAATTATGTAGCTAGTATGTTGAAGTACTCACAGGATGGTACTTCTTGACAGAAACTGACGATGAGAAGAGACGAACACAAAGTTGCGCGAGTGTGCGGTTGCACAACGTTTCGCCAACCTAAGTTTGCTTTGTCAGACGAGAAGTAGAGGCACACTGAGTTATGGCGACGGTGGAAACGTGATTGGTGTCCCTAGCGGCCAGGATGTGAAATAGGGTATGGCGGGAAGATTCAAAATGAAAGGTTGTGATGTTTAGCCGATATGCTGGCGTACTGTTTTGATTATCTGATATTGAGACCTGGTAGTTGTCTGGACTTTGTTATGTAATGATGAGTTAGCTCCCAGCACCTGGGTTCTGAACTATTGTTTGTGGGAGGGGGGGGGGGGAGTTGTTGCTCTCACAACTTTTGTAGACAAAAAAGCCATCCTGTGAGTACTTAAACATTCTATCTGCGTACAGTATTTAATAAGTCTATGATAAGTTTGAATGATGCTGCAGTTATGTGCCACAAGAAAAATTATTAATACTATATACATACTGTACCTACATTGTATGTAGTAGAGACTTTACCACTTGTCTTCTGTTGGTTCATGTTCGTCATTTTCAGGATCACCATCACCATCACTATCACTGTAATGGACAGTTACCACACATTTCTAAAAATAAACTTGTTCATACTGTTGTTTTAAGTCCACAGCTTAGTTGTTATAGAGTAACTAAAATAATATGGTTAAGAAAATTTTTTGCCTAAGTTGTGGTTACTGCCTGAGTAAAAAGTGGTGTTATGTGCAGGAAACAAAAAATACCAGTGTTGTGTACAAGAAATAAAATCATTATGCTTTATGGAAAAATGGTGGGATCAAAACAAAGTGATTTATTTGCAGGAATGTTATAACTTGGTTCTATTGTAGTTGTAGCCTGTACAGGAGATAGGTAGGTGAATGAGTCAGTTTCTCACTGACACTCTTGACTCATGATGTGCAGATCCACCAAAGCTACAGGAACATGCGGCTGGCCCAGGAAACCACCAAGCTGTTGGAGGAAGGCTCAAAGTGCCCTAGCATACAGCGTGAAGAGGCCTGTGAGATGATTGTGGAGGTAGCCCTGGAAAAGCTCATGCGAGACTACTGGTTTATTCTACTGGAGGCAGAGCTACTGACTGCCGACCAACTGCAACATGCCACCCATGTGCTGACAAGGTGAGGCAGTGACATTGGTGAAAGCATATAGTACTGTATACTTCGTTGTGGTTGTTATGTTTAACTTCTGTTTAAAGAGTCTGTGTGATTCCTGGAATAAATGCTTGAATGGATTATGCTTTTGATTTGCATTAAGTTCATTGTAGCCTCTAAAATCAACAAATGTAATCACATACAAAACATTTATTTGTGACTTAGTTGCTGTGGTAAAAATTCCATACATTTGAATTATTTTCTAAATCAAGTATACGTGCGCATATTTATATTGCACTGTATCTCCTTTTCATTGTTTTTCAGTAATCACACATAATTTTGTATAGCAAATCTGAAAATTTTCTAGACAATGTATGTGTCAGGATTTAATCCAGTGATTTGAACTTAAAAAGCATTGTACAATATCAATATTGGTTTCACTAATTTAGGTTTTCTTTTTGGTGCAATATCTTATGACTAGAGACGTGCATTTGTAGTTTTATTTTATGTCACAAAGTAGTGTTATTTTTAGCCAAAAGTGGTGCTATTTTCAGTTAAAAGTGGTGTTATTTTCGGCTAAAAGTGGCATCGAAAAAGGGTGGTGTAATTTTAATGGAAAATGGTATAGTTTTTAGAGAACAAATTCCTCCCCCCCCCCCCCCCTCCTTTTCCGAGAATGGTCAGTTGATTATCAGTTAAAATTTTTTTTTTCCTACATTTTACTAAACAATATCTATGAAAAGCAATATAAATGTTTGAAAACTTAAAGGAGTAGTTCGGCTTGAAAACAAGTTGATTGTAATAAATAAAGAAAAAAATTAGAATTTGAGTGGTTTTTTCCGCAGAGTTGTACGATGTCGCATTCTCGAATTACAAGCGAAAAACGATATTTGCTGCACGAGTAGTGACGTCATAACAGGTAGTGGCTGGCCGGACGAGGCATGCATGCGTCGCGCCGAGTGCGTTCAGTATTACACGGCGCACGCACGTGTCCTAAACAGCACTTGTCTAGTGTCATCCTTGCAGTTATTTTGTGCCTGTTAGGTATTTTTATTTTATAACGTAGGTTATAAAAAAATGCCAGATCAGTGTTGTGTTTTTGGTTGCAATTCTATTCGACGAAAACGGGAAAGTAATAATGCTTTATCGTTTCACTATTTTCCCAATCGCGACAAGTCTCCGAAAC
>PNEQ01125019.1:0-14548 GCA_003012365.1 Medauroidea extradentata
GACCTCATGGCACTTAGGTACTATTCGTACCAAAAGACCCCTACAACCAATCACAGCTCAGGACACGCCCCCCTAGACAACGTCTTGGCCAATCAGAGGCCTTGCTCCACCAAGGGGAGGGGGCTGCAAGGTTATTCAAATGCAGGTTAGGCCGGTTTTGCTCCCTGTGGGGCCAAAACATACATGCTCCCCCTACTTCTGTAAGGTAGTCCTCGAAACGCCATAAGAGTTATTTTCGCTTAGAGACGATGAGGTAAACGTTGAGATAGCAAGAGTCGGCTATATATCCCGCGAGCATCCAGGTCCCGAACGCGCACGTTGTAGTCTAATAACTAGGGACAGGAATTTTTGGTGAAAAGATTTTTGCCCCACTTTGTTACAGTGCCTTACGTGCACACCTTCAGCTCAACTTCATGGCTATTAACGAGAGTCTTTTTTGCAGAGTTGTTACTCATTTGACTGTGCCAACCAGTACACGGATAACTGCGACACATCACGTCTGTGATTTGCGGGTTTAACCTCAAGACGCTGGGTGTTACGGCATCCAATCACTGGCCACAAAGCCGAGATGCAAGTGCGCACGTAAAGCACTGAAACATAGTATTGCAAAAGTCTTTTCGCGAAATTTCCTATCTCTACTAACAGCACGCAAATTGCATCTACGACAGAGTGTGATAGAACTGCCCGCACTGAAAGCCAGCAGTCGTGTACATTTCTTCAGAGCGCCAAAGTCCTAAAACTGCCTTTTTTAACCATTTTCGCTATTTGCCTCTTCTTTAAAGACATTGGTTAGGACTACTGTCAAATGTGGCATACTTATTTCACCTTTATTGTGAAGAAATCTTTATCGTTAGAATAGTTATTTAGGGACGCGCAAACACTGACTTCACAGACGAAGTCATGTTACCTACTACAACTGTCCATTAGTCGGGATCACAGCCGTAGAACAGGTCTGGACACTCGCCTGTTTGCCAACATATTATTTTGACCCCCTTGTTGACTGTTAGTTAGTAATATTGCCGCTGGCGCGCTGTTTTGCAGTGGCCGGATTTTTGCATGTATACGTAGAAAATGTACGAGTTTTTGATCAAATATTAACACCGAAAAATCTTACTATTCTGTATATTTTCCTCTATTTGTTTTTTTACCAATGATAAAAGAAGCATTAATTTCAATGAAAATGTTCTGCAACCTGAGACCGTCACGATATTACTTGCAAACAAGTGAACATCAATAACGCTTCGACCACTGGAGGAAAAAACAGCACCAATGGCAATATCATTAATTGACTGAATTGAAGAAATTTTGGTCAGCACTTAACACATAGGTGTTTAGCGCTGGTGAGGGGTGAGATGAGAGTATGGAGGAGTGAAGGGACTAGGGAAACGGGAGATCCCCGAGAAAACCAGCCGACCAGCAGCATCGTTAGGCACGATTCCCACACGCGAAAATACGGGGACAGACCTCTCCGGGAATCGTACCCGTTTGGCCTTGGAGGGAAGCGAGTGCTCTAGGCACTACGCAAACCACGGGTCCCAATATCATCAGCTATCAGTAGAGTCCCGGAAATTCCGCGGATTCATTTGAGAAGACGTTAGATTTTAAAAGATTGTACATGTTAATTACTTGGGTCACTCGTACTGCAACTCTTCCTCAAGGACTTTGAATGAATAGCAGACCTGCATGAAAACCCTCACTGACTCCCGTGCTACGCCACTACCTTGTCACATGTACAACCGTCCACTCACTGGAGCAGCAGCCAATGTACAAGTAGCTGAGGACAAATAGTACACAGGACTGTGGAGTCCAGCCGGCTGGTCGTTGAACCCGCGATATTTCCGGGTCTCTTAACTATCAGTCAGCAAGGGGGTGAAGTTATCAGACGAGTGTTGTTCTAAGACCGTGGTCGGGAGCTTACTTGGTTGGAACAGTTGACAGAGCTGAGTGGTAATAGACTTTCCCCGCAGCTCGACGTCCAGGCTGAGAGACAGGCGCCGTTAGGAACCAGGAAGTGTTCCCCGCGACACGGGCGAGGGTTGCAAGCCAGTTGAACGTCCTAGCAGCAGTGAGAGAGAAGGGCGCGTGAGGTCACCAGAGGTCAGTCTCGGTGGGTCACTGCACACCCTCTGCCCTTTCACCCTCTCTCGTCACATGCACCCGCCGCATATTCCTCTTCCACAAGAATCTGCGCTATCTGCTGTGTATTTGTGGCGTAAATACTTCACCCTGTAGCCGATTAAATATATTCAGGTAATATCTTCAACGCAAAATTCGCACCTGCGTTGCGTATGGTTGCGCTGTAATGAAATTAAGGCCATGCTCACCTCTTTCAACTGTTTTCGAGATAATTATTTTTCAAGCCTCAACGAGAGCAGGTATCAAAAATCGTTAAGCGATTTTTTTTAATAGGTCTTGCCATTTTGGATAATTTCTTTCAAAACAGTAAATACTGTGGTTTTACCTAATTATGTAATAAACATAATTGTTGTTAACTGACATATTAGTCAAATCAGTACAATTTCTGGTCTTGAAAAAAATTATTAATCACGTAAAAACAATTTTAAATAAAACTGCCGAACAGACGTTTAAGCTTTAAAAAAATAACTATCGCAAAACCAGTAGGGGAAGAGGCCAAATGAGGGCTGTAAATACGCGTCTATTAAATACTTCGGCACAATTACTTCTGCTTTGTTCACGCATGCGCAGCTTAATAACTTGAGAATATAAAATTCAGTTCCAACAGTGACTCTGTACATTCAAAAGGCGACTAGTTTCACTTACTCTACACCTGCGCTGCGTCGCTGCAAATAGCAGATAGTGATATTTAAACGAGACCCCCGACTACATTTTGTCCCTAGGTCCTATTTAACCTCAATTACATATTTAAATTACAATATAGAGAGAAATGATACGGTTATAAAACACTTTACTCGCATTCGATTCACTCCCTTTTCGATAGAATCCAAACATGTACCTTTACGCGAGAATTCCACTAGACACGCTGTGGAGGACTTTCACAACACAGTTGCAAGTAAGCAACGACCTAACCGCTTCCTACCTGGTCTGAGAGAAACTGACTGTCGCTAGAACAACTGCCAATGTACAGACAGATGACTGGAGATGCTGATTTATCTAGGGAAAAGTTAACTGTTTGCTAGGTTTCAAAGTTATGTGAGCTTGTCTTACGTTCTCCTTTCGTTAGCGACGTTCAGAGACCGGAAAAATTCGTGGGTTCACTGACCTGTAGGCTAGCCTCCAAGGTTACGTGTATTCTCAAGCAGGCAGCAGCTGTTCATTAGCTGCTCGATGACACAGTGATATTGGCCTACGTTTAGTTACATTATTATTGGCTCAGCGACTTACAGTTGTCAAATAAGCAAACACACAATTGTGAAAGGGGCACGAACTTATATTTGATGGCATTATAGCGTGTGCTTAAAAGAAACACGAATTTTTCAGGTCCCTAGATGGTCCACAGTTGACTAGTTTGTTGATAACGCTGTTGCGTCGCTAGTGAACGTTTGTATTTCGTCTGTAAACAGCTAAACTATGCCACGTACAGCACGCGCCGTGTAAGTTGGCGGGTAACGAGCTGGAATGTGTTGCATACAATATTACTACAGTTTTAAAAGCGAATGGCTGATTTACACAGGTAAATTTCATTCCGGTATTTATAGGCTACTAGGTGTTTTAGCAGCGGCCTGCTGCTTGAATTCCTTGACTGTGCCCTTCACTCAGTAGCTGGCACTCGCCATCTAAGCTGGCATGCAGTGTAACAGTTATCCAATCACTCACGTAGTACGATGATACAATGTTTTGGAAAATACGCTGGCACGATAGATTCTCGCGATTTTTCAATACCTCTACATATGATATTCGATAGTGTATAGTATAGTAAATTATAGTCTACAGGTTAATGAACTCGCAATTATTTCTTCACTTTCTACGTGCAGAGTAGAAAAAGGAGAATTTCGCGAGTTAAATAACCTGCATGTTATAATCCACTGTGCCATGTATGCTCAAACTCTGACCATTCGTCCATTATAGCCGCTACTCAGCGGAACAACTGACAATGAACGAATAAACAGGGCTCGAGTATGCATAGGACTGTGGATTATAACATACAGGTCATTGAAATATTATGATAACGTGGAGGGAACTAGTTTAGCAGGGAGAGAGGACGCGACGTTGACGCATGCACGCATGATCGAGTTAGGGGCGCTTGTGAGGGAATATCGACGCATGCCCCCCTCCCCCTCCTCATTCACTCACTACAGCCCGCCACTCGTCTGGCTTAACCTCGGACCACCGGTCACAACAAGCTTTCATCATCCCCCTGACAACACCCAGCACGTCAATAAGACACGGACAGCCTCTATACTTCCCGATTGCATCAAGTAACATTCTGATGATATAAACTGTTCACAGGCCAACATCATATATGTTAGCAACGTAAAAACTAGAATTAAAGTCAGACTAAGACCACTCTTTAAGCAGTCATGGTACGTACGCAGTCTTGTCACTTAACGTGAGCGATCAGTAGGGACTCCTGTTTTTTGCGATAAGAATTTAGCCCCACTTTGTTACGGTGTCTTGCGTTCACGTCTGCAATTCTGCTTCGTGGTCAGTGATTGGATATTTTAACTCTCACGAGCCTTGGGATTCTACCAGGAAATCACAGACGTGTGGTGCTGCAGAAACGGTATTGTAATTGGCTCAGTCAAATGAGATACGGTTCATCACATACACACGCTGCCTAACCATGAGGAAGAATTGCAGCTGTGCCCGTAAGACACTGAAACAAACTGGGGCAAAATTCTTAACTCGATAAACAGGGGTCCCTAACGATCAGTGATTCCTAACATCTACATCTCGCGTGGAATTGCGCTGAACAGACGTGACAAAATGTGCAGATTCGGACTTTATCAAAGACACAGCCGTTATTAATAGAGCTGCGTTATACAAAATGAAGCATAACAAGCGGTTACATTAGCAACGTGATACTAAAAAAACGTTTCGTAAAATTTGTAGCAACCATTATTGTACTTGACTTCGACAAACGCAGCAAAAATAAGAACGACTCTGTCTCTTATAAAACGTGAAGATAATGTTGATTTATGTAATACTGTTATTGCTATAGAGTACGTAAAGTCAGCCTTGATTTATATGGCGTTAATGCGGGTTACATACATGCGCCTGAAACACTGACACGGCCTCTTAAGTCGGGCTATAATAGTATAGTAGCAGGTAGAGCTCATAGTCACACTTTGGAAGTGTAAATACACACACATTATATATATATATATATATATATATATATATATATATATATATATATATATATATATATATATATATATATATATATATATACCATGTGGGCAAAAACGTCCCCAGAGCAATGACTACACTAATTCCTTAATCCTTTAATTGAATTTGAAGACTCAACTTAAAAAATAATCGTTAAAGTAAATTCTACGAACGAGTGCACGTATGTGACAGTTCTGTTGGCATGAATTTCTGTTGTCTTGTTAGCATAATTAACTGGTTTAGACGGTTTTCGTACGGTACTTACATTGTGTGCTCTTGACTCGCGCATTTCAATTAGCTTATACGTCTCTTTCAGAGAAAGAAATAGCCTATTGGATTTTATCTTCATGTCAAAAAAAGTGCACTCTTTGTGAACTACACGATATTTCAAATTTCATGTTTATGTGCAGTGTATTCTTAGTCATACGTATTTGCAAACAGATTGCAAAATGTTAAAGCGTACAATAGATGATGCTTTAGACGGTTTTGGGCTTGCGATCCAACTATCACTGTACAGTAGCCTTTTTACAGCGAACAAAATTTGGAGGTTGTTGAACTGAGTTACAGAAGTTTTGCTTACTATTTTTTAAAAGTCTCATTTGCAGGAAAATGCACTTGCTTTTCAACAACAAAATTTGTTTTCTGGCAGACAAACTGTTTTTAGAGAGTACTAAACTCGAGAAGTGGAGACGCAGACAATAAATCAATTGAAGAAATCTCGGATTTTATTCAATCAGATGAGCCGTATTTTTCTACATCTGTCCTACGAATACAGCAGCTAACTATAACAGCATCACAATACTATAAATACTTTAGCGGACAGCAGAACAGCCTGAAAATATATGAACACGCAACATAACTCGAGTCATAGGCGAGCCCCTTTACCAGGTTCCTTACGGAGTTTTTTTTTAATACGTTGCTTTGAAATGCGACTGACCAAACCTATGATCAAACATCGTGGATTACAGGGTCAGACGATAAAAATGATACTGATGTGCAAAATGGTCTAGCTATATCCAAAAACACTAAGTATTTAAATGTACCTCACCTATACAGATGTGTTAAGAAAGTAGCTACGGTAAAGTTGTTTTCTATACTTTTTTTCCATGGTCAATTGTAAACTGAGCTTACCAAACTATTATATAGTAATACGCAACAGTCGTTCTATTTACAAGCTGAATTATGGTAAGTATATGGGTGAAATACTTCCTTTACTGTTTATAACGTGTTTTTTTTATTAGTGTACCGTTACGTTTCGTGTCAGATGATCTTGGTCTACCGAAGGCGGTTACATAATCGAAAACTTAGCACTTAACATTACGATATCAACACATTGTTTCTTATGGGGTGGTACACAATTAGTGCGTTTATACTGGAAATCTGGACTGAACGAACTCGAACTGGAGCTAACACGGAGCAAGCCTAGAGTGAACAATGGACTGAAATGCGTTTATACTAAAATATTCATTCCAGATTGACTTGTTTGCATGAAGTGAACTTTGACTGAACATTGCGTACTGACACCTTTACGGCAAACAATGGACTTCAAAACAAATCACTAAAAAACAAACATTTTTTATATGATTTCGTTGAATTTTATTAACGTCTTTACTTTGCATTTCCCATTGTTTTTTGGAAAAATTAAAACCGTTCATTTAGCTAGCATAGGGCGTTTCCAACCTCTTACATATGACTGACTATATATCACGACTTCATGTTCATTCAGTTCAGTCCGATGGGTATAACGTTTCAACTGTAAGTTGTATCAACAGATGGTATTGCTTGTATAAAAAGTATATTCAAATATGATAAAATTGTTTAATGGTTTGCAAATATTTATGAAATATTTACGTGATACCATTTGTAAATACGCGTATAAATAAGTTACAGCTATATATTTCCGTTTAGGAGAATCGGTTCTCCATTGTAACAGCTGAGGCTTTACGTCGGCATTCTCACGACAGTAACATAAGCGTTACGTCAAAATTCTAAAATATTCAACTTTGTGTATACCTTGTTTCTCCCGTAACAGGTCACTGTTTATAGACGGTGCAGTTTGAGGTTAATTCTACTATATGCTGGAAATATCTATGTTCGAAGTTTTACACAGGGAGAATTTATGCATCTTTAGCACTGGTATCGGAAAGGGGTGTAAACTGACCAATCGCAGAGTTTTCGTGAATTTTATTTGCATGAAGTTGAAAATTTAAAAGGCGAAATTGATTTACATTTCACTTCAAAATCAAATTAAATGACTTATATCTTCCCAAATCCAGTTAAATTTAATTTTACTACGGTTTCGTATTTTATTACACCCGTTAGCGACAGCAGCGAAACTAGCGGCTAAAATTTCCCCTGTGCCAAATTATCCCATAAGAGAAAAACATTTCTAACATGTGGTATAATTAACCTTAGAGCAGTATACGAGAATGCCGGCATGCGTGCACGTTGCTGTAGCGGGTACGGACGTGATTAGCTAGATGAAACGTTTATGACGCAGGTGTAACGACATAGTGCAGACAGCAGTGGGGATGGACGGTGGGGTTGGACGACGTCAACTACAACCTGGTTGGGGTAGGTCGAGGGTAGAGGGGCGTCTAGTCGTCTAGCGACGCCGGGGGCGAGGGGAGGGGAGCGTCTAGCTACCGCCCCTGGACCAAAATACAGCATCCCCGCGGGGTCACGAGAGGTCACTCAGATAACTGCAGCGCTCAGGAAGTATTGGTACCCCTCCCCTATCATGCCTGTAATCGAGACATACACACCCCTCAGCCTCATCCCTCTTGCTCCCTGGGACAGGTCAACTCGGCCTCAGCAAACATATGCCGCGCTCCATTTGCAGATGAATTTACTGACGAGCGTTCCTTTACATGCTGAGGCTGCTGGCCAGTAACTAGTGAGTGGTGAAACCTGCATCTGTGTAGGAGGCTGAATTACGCGTCACTTCCTACTGAATTTACTGGCGTGCAGGTCAGCCAGCCTCAGCAGTAGCATACCACGGAAGTATGGCGCAAATATTTTCTACGCCTTACTTGAAAATTATAATTTTGATGTTACGTGGGAAGATCTAGACAGTGTAGGAACGACTGAGAAGTAAGTTTTACTACCGGAACTATCTATTAGTGATTAAAATATAGTTTTCTGTCCTAAGTAATTAATTCTTTCTATATATGCTTCATATATTTTGTTTAAAAAGAGTGATTTGCAAACGAAAGTTTATTACGCATTAAAACATTTTTTGTTTCAATGAAATCTGTTTTGTAGTGTAAAATAATACATTTTGTCATGTTTAAGTACAGACACCATTATATCTAGTGGTCACCAAGCGTTCCATCCAAGTTCAGTTACTAAGATCTCTAGTAATGGTGTTCAGATAAGCAACGAATGTCACAGTTTAAGACTTCAAGGACATAGAAAAACCATCGAAACCATCCAACATAGCAAAAAACGGTATTTTCAGACTGTCGTACATCAATAAAACTTACATTGGAAATAAAAAACACATAAATCAATCCCTCAAAAAGTAATGAGTAACTGCAACAAAACTTATGTACTTATATTGTGTGTACACGTGTGTAAATTCCAAAAGATAAGCCGATACCCAAAGTTACATTTAAATTCAATTTTTGGATTGATATAACGTCATTTTGTGGATGTGCATTCTTGGCTGGAATACGTCAGTTGTTTCGCAACTATACGAGGAGTTGTAAAATTTATGGTCTTGTAACCATTTAAGAAAAGAACAATTAAAGCTGTTGCATTTCTAAAACGTAAGTCTCCCGTTTCCTATATAAAATCAGACAAAAATCGTATATAATGAACTAGCAAATCTTTCTGACTGCAGGCAAGTGTCATTTTAACTAAATTCAAAATGTTACTTTCGTGAAATTATGTATTAGTCTCCTGAATGAGTGACTGATATAGAATGGAAAAATTCGTGGGTTCAGTGACCTGTAGAATAGCCTCCAAGAATATCAGTTCACTACAGCAAACTTCAGTCTTCCATTGGTTGTTCGCTTAGACAGTGCTTCTATACGAGTGGGCATGCTTATATGTACTTCTATATTAATAACTTCGAATCTTTAGGAGGTGTCTAGTAAGTCTAGGACCAATTGATAAAGTGATACGTAGTTGCAGTTATTTTAATACTAGCTAGCGTCCAAAAGAAAACGCAAATTTTTCAGATATCTGATGATTGAATGTAAAACGAGGTTTTAGCGTAGCATTCCTAGAAATTGTGATGTATTATTTACTACATAATACAGCGTCATACGATTTACCACAAAACACAACGGCATCACGGCTGTCAGATTAAGTACACTTGTCTCTGGAATAGACTTTACCGCTGCATCGTTATTACTTGCAAACTGAAGAAAACCGAGTGGCAACATTTATTCCATGACTGGTAGGAAATTGTAGGTCAGTCACGTCTTCAATCCCTCAGTGTCTATCAGACAACTTCAGAGAACACTCCCCAACAAGAACTAAGCTACTATCTCCGTCTTCGTGACAACTCTCAACCAAGAACAAAGCGCAACATACACGCGTATTCCTTAAGCCCGGTAAACACTATCCTTAATTCTCTACGCAATTCCGAACTTAACTCTGCCCATAAACTTGAATTGAGACTAAATAACAGAATTTTTAACACAACTTCAGTGATGTGCGCACAATATCACCGTTTAACAATAAGTTTCAGTACACAAAGGAGCCGGATAGGAGAAAAATATTTTGTGATGTTGGTTCCTTATATTCTATTATTACCTGTAGAATTCTTGAAAACTATTCCTCATACAAGACACGCGTGTAATTGCCAAATGAGTGAACTATCTTACATAATTTAAGTTTTGAAAATACCGCCGTTCGCGTCTTCAGTAGGAAATAAGAATTTTATTTCTGTTAAAATTATACTGGCAACCCTCATGCCTTCGAGCATCGCATGTGGGGCGGTAGAAACCGTACATTGCACATGCATGTTGAACATACAATACGATTAAAAAAACAGGTTCTGTTTGTGAAATTAAGTACGGGATTCTGGTTGATAGAAGCGTGGTACCCGTTCACAATGTACAGAATTAAATACGGACTTAGGTACTCAATTTTTGATATAGCATTACTCTAAAACAACACAGAAAAGACGATTTTGGGGTGACCACAAAATATTTTGACAGTATCAATCTCACCAAATGTTTTTTTACGTGGTTACATTTTTTTTTTTTGTAGTTACAGCAAAACTTTGCTGGGCAAAAAATTTGATGAGCGAGTGAGAGATTTTTGGTCAGCACTCAACATCGAGGCCTTCAGCGCTGGTGAAGGATGACATGAGGTGAGTATAGAGCAGCACCGGAATGAAAGGGCGGGGGAAACGGGAGATCCTCGAGAAAACCCGCCGACCAACGGCATCGTCGGGCACGATTCCCACATGCGAAAATCCGGGGGCCGGCCCCGCCATGAATCGAACCGGATCGCCTTGGTGAGAGGCGAATTGTCTGTCCATTCGACCAGCGTGGCCTCAAATTTGGCGAGGTGTGACAAAATATTTAGTAGTGTCCACAAACCGCAAAGCTACTTTTTTTCAGTATATGAGTTATCAAGGAAACAAAGTTGATACACGCTTTTTTAATTTACATATATTAATAACAATACTGTATAGACTACATTACTGATTCCGCTGAACTCATCTGAAGCCAGAAATTATACAAGCCTGCTTGGCCTCTCTAACAATGTCTGCACAGTACAAGTTTGCCTGATTTTGACATTTCTCGCAAGAGAGACATGCCTGGCAGTTTCACAGCGTTGACCTGAAGAGAAATGTCAACATCAGGCTACCGTATGTCTGAATTATAACAAGTCTACCAGTGTTCTGTGTTAAGTTTAATTAGATCCTAAATCCAGTTTCTCCCAGTATGGATTAACTCCTGTTTATGGCGCTATACTGTCACAATCATTGACGGAGATTAAGTTATTTAACACGAAAAAAAAAAACCAATAAGAACAAACAGAAAACACCACAGGTCCAGAAGGGCGAAATATTAAGCATTTTAAAGATGGCTCGAACTCACCCATTTTTTCAAATCTCTCCTCTAAGTCACTTCAGCCGTTTCGCCAACTCTGGCGCGAGCACGCTAATGGTATACTCCTCATGGAACACAGTTTCTCCTGGACTCCACAGACACCTTTAACCGGTTCTTTTGGTTAAGGAAGTTTACGTACCTGCAGACAAAAAAAAATTCTACTAATAAAAATTGTTATGCATAATCTTACATTACACAATTACAGTGTTTGTTTCTATAAACATAGAGAAGGTTATCAAGACTATCAACAAGTCATTACAAGCACTGAGAATCTCAGCCCTGTCATGTTAAAGAAACAAATTTGTTTTGTCCCTTTAATATTTGAATATAATCATTTTGTCAAAAGACGCCGCAGAGTTAAGTGCGATACAGACACATGACTCCAATATAATCATCGTCTCTACGCACTGAACTGATGTGCAGTCCTTTGGCTCGCCTCTTACTCAGACTTCCAGGGACCACCTTTTTATTTGATGGTATTATGACCACATGTTGAGGTACACTGCATGCTAGTTTTTGTGGTAGTTTGTTTTGTAATGAATTCACTTGTTTAAAACTACAGTGAAAAAACAGTTTGGTTTGTTTTTGTCATCAAGAAACTTATGTTATAAACAGAAATAGTTTAAATAAAGAATCAAAGTCAGCAATAATATTTCTCAATTTATCAGGTGCTATAACAAGTCTTTCAAACACTAAACAAAAATGTATTTTACATAAACATTTTCGAAAGAATCCTGTCGTTTATACCGATTTGTAAATTTTCAAGTTTGACACTTAACGTGAACCATTTCAACTTAAAGATTCACACATCACAACAAAAACCTAACGCACCAATATATATATTTTAACATTTCTGTCGCAGTGTTCCTTAAATAATTTAACGTATAGTACGCTTTCATTATAACAAGAAATTTTAATTTCATCAACTAAGAAGATTTTAAACATTGATTTCATCTTTATACATCGTGTCTGCAAGTTAAATAGCCAGGGAACGAAAGTAACATTTTGTCGTAGGCAGGCCAGATAAAAAAAATTGTACGTGAGTTAAATGCCAGTGTCCTCTTATAAACTCGTGAATTATTACGGCGGGTAAATTTGTGAACTGCTATAGGTCTATGTAGTAAGGATATTTCGTTCTGGCCAGGGACGTGAAATACTGCAATAAGTCGGTGATATCCGCTGACATATTAGGTTACGACCAGAAGTTTTCGACCTTGTGTATGATACTTTGCGAAGGCAGGCGCCTTCACTTGAAATGTACGGTCATCATCTGTTAGCACATGTTTAAATGTCCAGAGGTCGGTAGAACGTTAGTTATTATTTGCAAAGCATAGTTGCAATAACCTTGTTTTTAAGAACATGCACGCACATAAATTTTGAAACCTATTTCGTTGGCACTCAAGACATGCACGAGTGTACTTAGACTCAGTCGGCAATGTAGGCAAGGCTTGTGTCGGGTGGTTTCGGACGTGAATGTGCGTGAGCAATGAAATGCACACGTGCATCAAAAAAATTCCCATCAGAACTAGAAGTTCTTGGAAGTAAGACTTGGAATTGTGTATTGGTTTTGTGTTAAGAAATACTTTTACTGTGAAGCTGACAGAGTGTTATTTATTTTATATGTCACGAAGATCCGTTCAGTGTTTTGTATCTGAACATAGTACTTCCGCGAGAGATTCTGCCGCAGCCAATATTCACGACGGCGCGGTGTTGCCACAACTACGGATATTTCCGAAATTGTATGGAAATGCGTGTTACGGTACGTCGTAATGTAAGAACATAATATTCAGACATTTAAGTACGGAAATTTCTTCGTCATGAGGAAAAATAAAATGTTCTAACTTTAATCACATTTTGGAATAAGACGAACGTATTTATTTATTTAATTAATGTTTGTACATTTGATAATAAATTAATACTATCTTGATATAAAAAGTTACATTTTAAAACTTCATCGCTTGAAGAAAATAGTATAGCAGTATGGATGTCAAAAATGTGGAAATTTCATGCAGCTGGTACGGAAACGCTATTTGTAAATCTGGCAACACCGCTGACGGAGAAAAATATGTTGCATCTCTAAAATATTGTGGTCACCAAAATATTGCTTTGTGTTTACTACAAAATAATTTGGCTGGGAACACTTCCTACAATTGTTTTATTTCAGTGTAACTTGCAACCATCAGCCATCCACGTCATGCAGCTGAGCACTTCGTAGACGCCTGCAAGAGCCAAGCGGCGGCACGGCAGAGTTATTTTAGACTAACCTAAATGCGAGGAGGCCAGTGCCCGCAGGTCGCAACTACAACCAACCACATATATTCACGTCCAATAGGCTGGCTTCCAGCCACCTGCACCACCTCTCCGCCACTCGGGCCACACGGCGGCCAGGGTGACGTTTAAATATCGGTTTATATAGGTGCAACGGAAATTTGCACCTGCGTTGCGCCTGTTTGCGCTGTAGCGGAATTAAGTACGCACACACCATAAGTGCAAGAAATCATGTGATGGGTACACAACGTTTTTAAATATACACGTGTCAAATACTTAGATATAAGTGCATTTACTTTGTTCACTAATGCACAGCTAAAAAACGTGGTGGGTTTATTTAGTTCCAACTGTGACTAGAGGTGCAAGTGCAAACACTACGCCGGTGCAAACAGCAGGTAGTGATGTTTAATCTGCTCTCAGCACTTATGACATTCATAGTGCGTGGTTCCACCATACTACGCCACAGCACCACCCTGGGAGTCATCCCTTCATAATTAGTATGATAGATTATTGCAACGTGAAAGAAAAATGCCAAGTTATTTCATGGGCATACGCCATCGCATCACTATGACGTCCTTTGAACCTGGTGGAGACAAGTCCTGGTAAACTAGTCATAATTAACTGATATAACTATATTTAATACATACAAATTAATATTTGTTTGTTCGTCTTCTACGCCGTCCTAAAAGTTTGGTGAGTTGTTAGGCATGCGCCTGTCAAATGTTACTGTGAAAAATATTATGTGTGGTGGGGAGGGGAGGGGGGAAGGAGACAAAACGGGACAGAGGAGCACAACGGGGAACCCAATAACTTTAATAGGCATTGTCAACGCATATCGAGTCAGCTAGCGTTCAATTAAAATTCATTATAAATCCCGGAAAACATCTTCATCCATC
>PNEQ01125019.1:14648-32812 GCA_003012365.1 Medauroidea extradentata
AAAAAAAAAAAAAAAAAAAAAAAAAAAAAAAAAAAAAAAAAAAAAAAAAAAAAAAAAAAAAAAAAAAAAAAAAAAAAAAAAAAAAAAAAAAAAAAAAAAAAAAAAAAAAAAAAAAAAAAAAAAAAATGTCAACACAATTGTCAGTAATGTTTTAAACAGTTATAGTCTGAGCTGTATCATTTCTCCTGCCGCAATAAACACAAACCACCATTATCGAAAAAGTCCCACTTAAATAGTCAGTATGACTTCTTCATTCACGGCTGCAACATACGAAAAAAAAAAAAACAAGTACTTCTGATGTCTCAAGTATCCCCAGTTATCGGCATACCTTGGAGACCTTTTCGCCTCCAACATGCGTCAACAAGGACGATGTGTGGGCGAGATATAAGGCGGCGATCCAGTGACCTACAATCAGCTCATGACCGTCCTTGTCACGCTGCGTTATCTCAGCTATGTCCCAGGTCGCGGGCAGCTGACCCTAACTGACCTCCAAGAGACTAGGGAGGGGGGAGGAACTCAAGATAACAGCTACCAGTGCGACTTGCCTTCGCTATTCACAAACCCTAGTTCAACTAGAGCACTGAGAAATATGCTTGGTACAGTCAACCGAGTATATGTTTCTATATTCGGCGAAACAACCGTGTAAACGTTGACTAAACAAAATGCTTAGTTACCTAGCTGATTTTGTTCCTTCATCAGTAAGGTTTAGTCCTGTTTAACGAGCGTTTTGTTAACAAAACAAAACCAATTTTGATATGTTTCACATATTTTACGGGCAACAAAAATTTCGTTGGATATTATACATAATTGGTTCGCCATATACAAACGAATAAATTGTTGACTGTAGCTAACTTTTTTCCTCTGTGAGTATTGTAGAGTATTTTCTAACACCATTAAAATAGGTAAATTCACGCAACTAAAGTACGGTAATAACATTTTAATTTACCGTATTGTACAGTAAATTTACATACACAACGGGCATGAACACGTAAAGGAAAATTGCCGTACGGCATACACAAAACGTTCAACTTGCATACTGAACAAGAATTAAATGGAAAGTTCGACATGCGTAGAGCCGCTGATCTTTGGTGAAAATAAATTTGCACCAGCATGTTTCAATGCCTTACGTGTGCATCTGTAACTCTGCTTTATGGATATTTTTTTTTTTTTGCAGAGGCATCGCTTATTTGACTGCACCAATCATAACAAGGTTATTTCGACACCAAACGTCTGCGATTTGCGGAGAAGTCCACCGATCACAGACCCTGAAGAACAAATGCAGATGTTCGTGTAAAATTATTTTTACCAAAAATTAGTGTCTCTAGACACACGTTAGGGAAGTAACACTCACCAACAATCCTTAGTGGTCTAGTGGTTAACGTGCTGAGCCACTGATGCAAGCCGCAGATGTTCGATTCCCACTTCCGACAAAAAAATTTAAAAAAAAAAAAAAACTGTTCAAATTGTCCACATTTTTTTTTTTTTTTTTCGTTTCTATAGAACATGAATCTTCTTTTACATCTCACACATAAATTTATTGTACGCAGTCCAGTAATTTTCCTTTACATATTCCGCCAAATTTCCCAAGAAAGCTTAAACTGCACTACGCCATGTTAACACACATGATTTTGCATATGAGTGTATATACACATATTCGTATAATGGCGAACATGTGAACCTTTAATCTTAATTTGTAATATTCACGATTCGATATGAACAATTTCAAATAAAGTTTGTCTGTTGATATATTAATTAAATTCAAAAACAATTAGACGTAGCTTATTTATCCGCCATTTCAAAAGATAGCGCGCCATTAAAAAAAAATTGCGTACACCTATAATATTTTGGAAGCTACACTACCGACTCCCACCGAACTTGGAACTCTTGTAATACTGTAGAAGGGATTTCGTAACTTTTTAATATTATACTCGAAAATTGGAACCGTTTACATCAATAAATTAAAAAAAAAAAAATAGTGACAAATATAGGCATGAATTGTAATTATTCTGCAAGTCCAGATTTTCTGAGATTGTTTCCAAAAGAAAATATTACTTTTACAACAATTCTAGAAAACAAAGTCGATGATTCGCGGTAACTCTGCCATGTCCAAGAAACTAAATCAAGTTTTGCCATGTTAATAATACTATGAAAAATGCTTTAGTTATTATTATTTTTAATATCTGACATACATTTTCAAAATGGCTGTCAAAGAGACATATGGGGTAAAACAGTCTTAAAAATTCCAGCCACGCTTGGGATGATAAAATATAGAACAGAAAAAACTTTTTATAAAAGGGTAACGTTGAAAATCCAACTGAAATTGCGGTGGATGAACATATTTGCAAATAACAGTAAACAGATATAACGAAGCGCGTATTTTATAAACTTTAACCATGGATGAAATTTATGTAAAGTAACACTAAGTCAACCTATCGGAGAAAAGTTAGAAAAAAATCTACAATGAACAAGCGGACTGTTTATGTTTATTTTAAATGGAAACGTTTTTAAAATTGTTGTCTTTTGAAATTTGAAAATATATCAATTATATTCTGTATATATTTTATTTATACAAAAAAACAAAAATTATCTGTATATATGTATATTTATATTGCTAAACAGCAAACACCCTCCCCCAGCTACCCCCCCCCCCCTAAAAAAATCAAATCCTGGCTGCGTCACTTAGTTAATACAATTCAGTGAAAACGCCTATGTTAAGTATGTTAACAGAATTGGCATGTACACTCGTTAATTTGTGTGAACAAACAAACAAACGCACCTTGCTGAATACGCACAAACGTTTGACTGTTTTAAATGTGACTATGTTACATACTTTTTTGCTTCAGATTAAGTGGCATTGTGACACCCCTTGTTTACTCTACTCTATCCGTCCTGCTGCATTCCTGTTAAAACGCTTTCAAATCCGGCTTGTGAATTTTTGCGAGAATCCTTGTTATCCTTGTCACCCTAAGCCAACAGACTGATTTCGGGTTTACGCTGTCATCATCATAAAGTGGAGAAAACTATATGAAGAGCATAAACGTATATGACGAGATCAAAAATATTCATGTGTAAATATAAGAAAATTAATTTTAAAAAATGACTACAAAAACTTCAATACATTTTAATACCAAGATGTGCTCTGGTTGCACCTCATGCCATTAGGTAAATTTTTGTAGGCCTACTCATTGTTTTACCACTACAGACGGTTAGCATCGAGGGCATGATTCCAGCTACAGGCGTTCAGAAAGTAACACCAGTTTTAAACGTCCAATTAGTGATGAGGCACTGAATTACTTGCAGGCTTCTAGACAAACTAAGTTGAGAGTGACTTAATTAAATATCATATAAGTTATTTTGTTAAAATTAAAATGGAAAACTTTCACGGAAAAGGCAAAACAATGTCATCAAAAACTCTGCACGCACAAATGAACAACATATGTTTCGATACCTTGCCTTTCTTACAACTTTAAACAATGAAATGGTCTTTGGAATTTATAAAGTGATATCTATCCTTGCATGTGCTGCAATTTCCATTAATTTTTGGGTACCCCGTTCAACCCCCCCCCCCCCATTTTTTTGCAGAAACCACAAGTGGACGCACGCACATCAACTCACCAAACTTTCGTCTAATCGGACGAATGGTACAGGAAAGCATACGTTATGAACAGATAAGACATTAATTTTTATACACAAATGTCTGTAGGCCTAATATATGTACGCGTACAACCTCGTAGGTGCTAGATTTGTTTATAGATTTTCTGCAATAATTTCTGTTTTAAAATATTGTTGGTAACTGTGGCGATGTTAAGGCATAGAAGATATTTGTGATGAATTTTGAAGATCATAATAGTGTTATATGTTCATCTTATGTGGGGCTTGTAATCATTCTTGAAGTTAACCTATAATACACTTGCAATGATTTTGAATGACAAATTAAAGAAAAATTCCATTATTATTTATGTCGAGCAGTTTATGAAGAATATATATATATATATATATATATATATATATATATATATATATATATATATATAGTGGCTATGTTTACAGTAATTAAAATTTTCTAGATTTCATAGTTTTCGCACAGTAGCATGTTAAAGGCCAAATTTGCATAAAACGGTTTAATACACGAAACGAAAACCAACTGACTTACAGAAATGAAAATAATTCACACTGAATAACAGTGTCAAGGACTACGTAAAGAGGTATGTAAAAGTCCTCAGTGACATTTTATGTATTTTTAAAAAAAAAATATTTAAAATTGTCAATTTTTTGTTTCGAATTCAACAATTTTTTAGAAATAGAAAATTTATTCAACTGTGATTTTCATACATATCATTATGTAGCCCATGACACTTATTCAGTGTGCATTATTTCATTTCTGTAAGTCCTTTGGTTTTTTTTATTAAACCGTTTTATGCAAATTTGGGCTTTGACCTGCCACTATACAAAAAGTATTAAAGGTAAAATATGTTCATTACTGTAAAAAATAGTCTCAATATGTATCTATAAAACAAACCATATCTCGTACAAATATAAAATTTTTCGAAACTATTAAAATTTTGCAGGGAGCCCCCCTTAAGGACGCTGTCTACCACAATTTTCATCACCATTTTTTAATTTTTTACTTGCACCAGATATTTTTTTTTTCGTATTTTAGACACAAGATGTGACTAAATTCAGCTCTTACGATTTTTTTTATCTCATAGTTTTCACGTAATGGCATTTTTTATTACAAATAATTTTTATTCTTTATTTTTATGAGCATGACACTGTAGCCTTAAATGTCTTTATCCACTGTGATTTTTTTTTTTTTTTTTTTTTTAGTTTGGTATATCAGTTAGTTTTAGTGTAGTCCTTAAAACGGGAACATGCAAAATCTGACTTTAACAAGCCATTACGCGAAAACTATGAGATAAAAAAAATTCATGAGCCGAATTTAGTCATATTTTGTGTCTGAAATAAGAAAGAAAAATATCTGGCACAAATAAAAAATAAAATAATGGCGATGAAAATTGAGGTAGACCGCGCCCTTAAGTGCTGAGTGTTAGGAAATGTGTATGATTGGAGCTACGTAAGACACTTAGTACAACACATACTCGTTACGCATAGGCCTAAGTAAACGCAATAACGTTTGCCTGATAAATACGCAAGAGATATTCTTCCTTGGGAATAGTACGATAAACAGGCATGAGGCTGGAAGAGTGGCATAGTTCCATTAATACGGAGAGTTAATGCACTACCTAGTTTTTGTATAGTTGAACGCCAGTCGACTAAAGAAAACACCAACAATCAGCCTGCAGGAGTTAATTAAATGCAAGTGACCTGTCGCGAACAGCAAACTTTCGCTTCATCGTTGTCTTATTTCCGTGGCAGAGCGGAAAGAATCGAGAGGCCAGTATATCGACCTCGGAAGCGAGTTAATTGATCTGCGAAGGTCGCAGCGCACTAGTTGCGCCCGGCATTGTTTATCCGAAGGTCTCAGGTTCGAGTCACGGCTGGGCAAAGTGGGTCTTTGTCGCCTGAGAGTCGCCACTACATGTGAGCACGGACAGTACTTAAGGTGGGTTCACAATTGATAACATAACAGTAATCATAGAACATAGGTCGTTCGCACCAAAACTAACCTCTATGTACTGTTATCTACCGATTCACAACACCAAAAATAGTGGTCTTGTGAATAGAGAAACTAACATAGGTATCGGCAACCTATCACAAGCAAAGTCATGTTGGTTTAACCTCCAAAAATACAAAAGAACAAAACAAAGCTAGAATAAGAAATTTTAATGTTTATAAACTGTGTTTCTACATTGTAAATAAATGTTTTACGCGGTGAGTTTACAGGAACTTTGTTCCTGCATTTCCTTTTATTTTAAAATACGATTCCACTTCAAATATGTTTCATTGGACTTCGGTTAACTTTTAAACAGTAATTAATATTTCAGATTCGTCGAAAAAATGTCATTGGTTAAACATAACAGCAAGCATCCAGTTGTGAACTAATTTTGTACCAGGCGTTTGGTCGTGACTTACGTTTTTATGTTCTGTGCGTATGTTTTTTTAATTGTGAACCAACCTTTAGTCGCGCGTAACTGACTAGCACTGAGCCGCTATGTGTCGAGCTTAGTACTGATACACCTCAGAGTCTAGGGACAGTCTCGTACTACAGAGAATACTGTTCTGCTAATGCGCGAAATGCGACACGTGTTAAGGGGGACGTTTACCTAAAATCGTGTTTTAGTTCAATTTCTACACAACATATATCGTGCGTTAAATATTTAAAAAAAGAAGCCTTGTAGGAAATTAAGAATGTGTTAAGGCAATGATTTTTCACTTATTTAAAACAATTGCAAATAACTCAAATATTTTTAAACCAAATGCTTTGAAAAAATTTGACACTGTGTACAGTAATACAATACACAATTTGGCGAGAGCGGTTTTTAAAATTAATGTATAGTTTCTTAGAAAAAATTTATTTTGCCTCATTTTGGCTTATTTTGACAAAATATGTGATGTTTCAGAGACGAAAATCTAATAATCCGTTTGGTGTATTGCGACAGAAAAATTCAGATACAAACGATGATATATACGTGTTAAAACTGCCAGAATGAATTTTTGATATATGTATTCATTTGCGTTAAAAATTTTTTTTCGAAACCACTGCAAAATTAAAGAGCGAGGCCTTAACGGTTATGTTAAGCTCATATTTGTTTACACATCTTCACTGTTTTGATTTGCGCAGTCGTAAATGATGATAAACTATTTATTTACTGATTTCAGTCTCACATTTGTAAATACAGATGATGCTCAGCTCACTTACGTTTAAAAAAATTCTGTTCAGTAATGCTTAATGTCATTACCGGCTCTGAATTCCAAAACTAAGTCATAAAAATTAGAAGTAAGCAAGCATAAAATCAACAAATCCAGGAAAGTACCTTAAAACAATGAGTCCCTGCTTGCGTAGTTTCTTTTTCTCGAATAATATCTTTTAAATTCGAAATATAAGCGGATGCTGTAAAACATTCATAGAGATTTGTTTGCTAGCTAGGATAATTTTCCAAAGCTAAATATCTTATAAATTGGACTTGTTATATGCTTAAATAAATAAATTTTGTACAAGTGATAATTAGACAAAATCGTATGATATTTAGCTTTAAAAATTTGGCTTCGCAGTGAAAAAGTAAAAACGGTTTTCAACAATTCGTGACAGTTACACAGTACCTTTGATAACTTTTAGAATTTAAAAATTATATTAGAAAAAACTGCGAAAATAGAAACTCGTCGCCTTAATACGCCTTTGGTACCGGATGTAAATTTTCCAAGATTACCAAACTCGACGGTAACCGCATCACTTTTATTCGCCGCGCATTAAACTGACGTGAAGTGTTTCCATACTACCCGTTTTCCTACGAAACTTTAATCGGCGACTCTACAATTCTTAGGAAAATTTTCGAAATTAAGTCCAACGAATGCTTCTAGCGTAAGGTTTTAAGAATCCTGGCAGTATTTTTGAAGTTACGGTGTTTAAAAAAAAACAGTAGTCGTCTTGAGGAGCCCCAAAGTCATGTTTTTAATAAGCGTGTCGCATGTTTGTACTATAGAAGCATAGTTTCAACTGCATGTTCTTTTCGTAGGTAAACATATTGGGAATAAGTTTAGCGGTTTCTCGTATATAAGACGATACGTGGCACGCTAAAACACCTATCAATATCATGCACCAGGTACACACACACACACACACACATATATATATATATGTGTGTGTGTGTGTGTGTGAGTGTGTGTGTGAGTGTGTGTGTGAGTGTGTGAGTGTGAGTGTGTGTGTCATTTTAAGGTGATCGCCTGTATTGGCGAGTCAGATCGCGTTGAAGGGTTAGAAGCACGGTCGTAGAAGAACAGGTCTGGACACTCGCCTATCTACCAATGAATTTTGCTTGACCCCCTTGTTGTTTGGCTGTAGTTCAAGTTACCGAGAATATTGTGTTTTATTGGCGCTTCGGTAACTTAGTGAACTACAGCCAAACAAGGGGGTCAAGTTTCCAGGCGAGTATCCAGACCTGTTCTTCTACGGCCGTGGTTAGAAGTACAGAAGCTATAAGGACGAAACAGTACGTGCATCACGCCTCTCCCTATCCTCTAGGCACAAGTCACTGAACTGACGTGCAGTCTTCTCGCCGACAACTAGCCTCGGTGAGACATTCAGTGGTGGCTCTGTAGTTCGATGACATTAAATGCATACAAAGGTGTTCTGTACATGCGCATTATCTTAGTCAAGGTTCTGTACGTTTGGTAATCAACTCTTGTCTGCTTCGCACTGAAAGTTGTTCCTACTACGTACACTGGCTCCTGCAGCACCTCTAGCGGCCGACAACAATACGCCTCGTACGATCACCTTGGTCCGTGCGAAACGTAAACATCTGGAAACCTCTCGTAGCGAGTCGTGCGGCAGTATTTCTCTCCCGCCTCCCGTTTACCTATTAAGAACACATCGTAAAGTAGCTTTTATGCGTGTCGCCAACGTCACTGGACAGGCGGGAATGTGGCGGGTCGAGTTGACTAGGACGAGAACCAAACACAACATTATAGAAGACACTGTGGCCACTATGGAGAGCTCCTGGCTCCGCCCACAGCAAGCCGAGACGCGGGGTTCTATACTCCAAAATGTGGCCGCAGTGGCCGAGTGGTCTGACCACTCACCTCCCCGGATTTTCACACGTGGAAATCGTGCTGGACGATGACGCTGGCCGGCAAGTTTTCTCGGAAATCTCCCCAGTCCCCCTCATTACATCATCCTTCAGGGCAAGCAAATGGCTACTGGCACTAAGAAACAAAGTCTGCATCCGCGAAAGCTATATCCTCGGATACCTTCCTCATACGATATATTATAATAATACTGATATGCCTAACTATGTTCAAGATACCCGCCTACTAGGAGGAAGACACTGTCGGTGCTATAATGTCTTGCCGTCATTGTCCATATTACAGTTTGGGTACTAGGGTTTTACGTGTCATTATTCTTGAAAGGAGACTTATGTTAGACTGCATTCTGCGTATACACTATGTAAAGGTTATGCTACGCAAGAATAGAAAACATATTTACTTGAAGAATCATATTTCGTTTATAATTTCCCTATTCTTCCAGTGGCAATGAGTATTAGAGCAGTTATGTAGCAATCAGTTCGTCTCGGCGAGGACTGCACCGCATTACGGACAGAGAATGGTTGGGCGTGTTGTTTCTGACCTGCCTCAACTACGGCAAAGCGAGTACTTGTCTGCTTCACAAGTAATTGACTAGCAAGTGTTTGTCTCGATGTTGTCTGCAATCTTGGATCCGAGTTTCTACATTTTTGACGTGTATTGGCTTATTTTTAACGAATGGAAGCTGCTATCGTAAAATTGCTCTGTAACGTTGTTATAATTGGTTTAACCTACGTAGTGTACTCTAACTGTGGAGGCAATACAGCATTATAGTAGCTAATTAGTTAAATAACGAAATTTCATTTTAATTAGTAAATTAGCTAACATAGTTACGCCAATTTTAAAAAATTGTATTCTCTCGGAAGCCGAGAAACTCGGGCCCTTTTTTTAAAGTGTCCCTCAGCCGTGTACGGAAAGTCTTAGCAGCGGTATGATCCTGGACTAACATTCCGGAGGATCTGAGTTCGATCCCTGGTGCGGCCATCTTGATTTAGATTTTTCGTGGTTTTCCGAAATAATTGCATGCTAATGCCTACTTTTATTCATATATAATGACCATGGCAGATACCTCCCTCGTTTCAGGTCAGTCGGAACTATTGTTTCCGTCTCTAATAACCTCGCTGTCGTCTAGGTGTTAGGACCAACTATACTCCGTTTCGCTTAACTTCAGTCAATTTCTGAGGGATCTACATTTTAAGTGTTGTAGGCCTACATGTTTTATGCTATGCCAGTCGACATTTTTATTTTTAAAACGAACCTAAGTGTAATTTTACAACATGTAGTAGAAATTTTGCTTTGCATTGTGACACATGCCACAAAATATTAAAATGTATTGCCTGTACGTTGCTGTAAAATGTTACCAAAGTTACACGAGACAGAGTATAGGAGCTGCATGAGGGAGAGGGGAAGGCAGGCACACACGTGCCGGATGAGTTGTTTGTTGACTGAAGCAAGGCCGGGAGCCGCCATCTTGGCCCGACACGTGCTGCGTGTGTTTGGCGGGGAACTGGGTCGCAGCCGGCCTTCACCTGCTGTTAACACCTCGGAAATAGGCCCGCACTCACGCGCCGTCATTCCCACTATTTGCAGTCAGAGCTCATTGGCTTCTGAAGTCATCGCTCGCTGTCAGGGCTGGCTGCGACTAACTGGCAACCTCGCTCGATACTTACAGATGGTGAAATACCAGGAAGATTTCTTGTACCAAAATACCGTTGAAAACGCTGCAACTTCTTGCAACATTCATTACTGGATGATAACTATCCGACACGGCATTGCTGTGTCCAGACCAGTCACAGGTGGAAAATCTTACAATAGCAGAATACTCATTGACTGTCAAATAGGGTAACGGTTTCATGTACATACGAACGCCAGTAGCATAAACAAAGCTACAGATATGCTGAACGCACGTTGAAACCTAGCCAATAGTCAAGTTTTCCTACGAAAGATCACCATCTCGACCGGAACTACAAATTAGGTAACTCTAGCGGTATTAATTTGCGAAGGGTGGGGTTAGTTCTAAAAGTTACGAGGGCAATCTATAGAGCACAGCCGTAGAAGAACAGGTCTGGACACCGAGAATGTATGCGTGTTTGGCGCTACTATCAGGGCGGCCGGGCTCAAACTCCGCCCACTTCCCTCTCACTTTTCAACAAAACGTATTATTTATCAATTTATGAAATCCTCCCTTCGCTCACAATCCTAAACTATGGCTTCAGCAATCTTTATTTACTTTATAATATAAACACTGCAAAAAAAGTGGGTGGAGTTTGAGCCCGACTGCCCTGATAGTAGAGCCAGACACTCACAATTTCGGTAACTTTGTGAACTGTAGCCAAACAACAAGGGGGGGGGGGCAAGCAAAATACATTGATAGATGGGCGAGTGTCTAGACCTGTACTTCTACGACCGTGCGATACAGCCAGTGATTTTGGGTGAAGAAAATTTGCAACAAATTTCAGTAACTTATGCGCACATCTGCAGCTCTGCTTCGAGGTCAGTGATTGGATGTTACAAATTCTCAGCGTCTTAGGGTTCTACCCACAAATCAGAGATGTGTAAGTCGGAGTAACCTTATTCTCGCTGGCAGAGTCATAAGATCGACTACCTGCACTAATACATTCTGCAAATAACCTTGAAGCACACGTGCACACTAGGCGTTGAAACAAACTACTGCCGAACACTTTTCGTCAAACATCACTGGCTCTAACAATCGGAATTCTTACGGACAAGTTTGGCAAGGGGCGATTCCCCTCACTAATAGCACTGATACATACAGGTAAGGAGGTTATTCAAGCAAGCGCTCATGGACAGAACTTCAGGTACAAAACCAAACATTGCCCAAGGACGAAGTTATCTCCACGAGTCTCAGCATAAAGTTGACAAGTTTACCGATGCCAGCGTCACTAGCGGCGGAATTCATCCTTTACCAAACTAATTGCTTCGGAATTCCTAACCTCAATAAAACCTCAGCCAGTGACAACTGAAGTTCAATAAACCTCGGCGAGCGACAATTTCGAACGCTTCTATCGGGATGAGCTCAGTATCAATTATTAACCTTTCCTGTTTACAAGGAACCGCGGTGGCTAGATCACTCGCCTTCCACTAAGACGATCCATGTTCGTATCCCGGCGGGGTCGGTCCCCGAATTTTCGCACGTTGAAATCGTGTTGGACGACGCCGCTGATCGCCTTTTTTTCCACGGGGATCTCTCATATCACCCCCACCCCCTTTTTTTCATTCCAAACCGCTCCATACTAACATCAGTCACATCATGTCACCCCTCACCAGCGCTGAAGACCAAAATCTCTTCAATCATTACGAGGAAACGCACACCAAAACATCCGAGAAAAAAACTTGCAACTAGCTAATTACTGTGTTAATTCCAGCACAAATTCGACAAAACAAAAGTACCGCTATTACGCAACATTCTACTTCTGTACTTCCTTTCAGAATGGCGTCCATGCAAAACAAACGTGTGACATGAACCGTCAGTTATCATCATTAATGTTCACATTTTAACTTGATATTTACATCAGTGCAACAAGTAATGGAAATTATCCCTAAGTAAAACTACTATCGCTCCAACCTCCAGTATTATTAACGTTAAATGGTTCAGTACTCACCTTCTTGCACCAATTGAGTTTATGCAACAATTTGTGTGGCAGAATATAATGAAACCTTTTTAGTACAACCTATGTTACCACAAAGTTTTCATAAATACATACACAGTGGTTTTCTTTCCCCTTGGATATTAAGTAATAATTCAAATACCCAGTAAGATTTTCCTTTAGACATAAAACAATGTAATGTCAAGTTCACACGTTAAAAGAAATCATGGTTGTAATAATTTTGGAGATAAACTGCAGAGTTTAACAAGAAGGAGTAAGAGTGTAATACATTAAAAATACTACCTGTTTCTTGTGTATATGTACGTGTGCGTGTGTGTATTATATATATATATATATATATATATATATATATATATATATATATATATGACTCACACGGAGAATTTATTATTAGATTCTGCAAACACATTTTGATACAAACATAATTTCAAACTGCAAAACATTAGGTCTCTTCAAGTTATCATTAAAGATGTTCCGCTGTAATGTTTGTTTCAGTCACTCAGAAACCATAGAGTATAGATTCGTACGTTTTCTGAAGTTAGCGTACATTGTCCACTACAGTCAGTACCACAGTAGTAACCCGCAGAAAACAAAATACTTGCTTTCGCCCGAAGACTACTGGTACACGTTAAAAATTACCAAAGACAGTTCATTTGTAACAAGTTAAGACTTATATTAAATTTTTAAAATACTCCCGACTCACAAAAGACTCCCGACTCACAGGATACTAAATTTCAAATCGATCATACCAGTATAATTGATCACGTTCACTGTAAAAAAAAACTAGACAAGAGCGGATAATCTTTAAACGGCTGAACAGGTATTCTTGAATCATAGCTAAGAACACTCTCGATCAAGTCAGCTAGCTTTCAAACAAAAAAACCGCATCAAAATCGGCCCATTCGTTTAGGAGCCATGATGCCACAGACAGACACGTCAAACTTGTAACACCCCTCTGTTTGCGCCGTGGGTTAAATACATAGATCTTCAGAAGTCAGTTACTGCGTTAAGTCATACCAAAGAATCTGTAAGCAGTATTTAAATATATAAATGAATGTCAATCAGTAATGTAAGAGTTCCTATACCGTTCATCCGGTTGCGATGAAACATTGGTGCGTTGTGCGTGCGCCCGCAAAGGTTTCTGAAAAAAAATTTTAATTATAAAACTGAAGGGGACAATATGGAGAAGGGGGAAGGGGCCAGAACGGGGTGTCCAAAAAATTTGAGAAAAAAAATTATTTTTCGTAACATTACTTAATCGGCCGTTAATGACCACTAACATTATTTTGCACCATTTAGAATTTTCAAAACATTTTGTTGCAGAAAATTTTAAAAAGCAAACGTACTTGATTAATTTTACTACTATCATCAGCGCTGAAATAATTACTTACACGAAATTAGAAATGCTAAAAGGTTTTCACAAAAACGTAATTCCTAAAAAAAAAAAAAAAAAAAAAAAACTACTTGGAGAAATTTAGTTTAGTTTTTGGAAATATATGTCAATTAAAAATATAAATACATATTTTGACAATATTATTAAGACAATTTATAGTGCTTAGACTGAAGTTTTGCGCGTTTGAAAGAGACAAATTGAAAATCATACGAACAAATTCCCAGGTAATAGATGTTTCATATATATTATACAGCTCTCTAGTAAAATACATTACCTTGCAATAAACTCATAAAACCATTACATCAAACACATTGTTATCATGCAATTCAACGAACATAGAGGTTTATCAATCATTAGTAATCATGTCAAAGTTATCGTTGAGTTATGTTAAAGCACTGGAATAGGAATAATGCTGAGTTTCATAAAATGGATAATTTAAACACAATTTAGGATTTGACTGACTGGACGGTTTTTTTCTCTCCTTGTCAAGCGTGTTGTTGAAAGTTCTGGCGGTGAAGATGGCGGGTTTATGATCTAACCCTAACTTGCCTCCAGTCGGGACATAAAACTCTGGCCGAGAACTGCACTTTACTCAGTTTTTATATCCAAGATGGCGTCAGCAAGGTTCGTGGAGCATATGCCTCTTATTACTACCGCTGTTACTAGTGCACCCCCTCCCTTGTCCACTATCTCCTCACTACTGTGTGTTGGCTGTCTGCATGGTTTTAACGTCTGCCGGCGCAGACCTACCCCAACGTTTTATAACTTCATCACCCCCGTCCTCCTTCCACGGTCGCACTTCCCGCGTCCCCCTTCCCCCTCCTAAACACAGTGCTGCTCACACCAGCCTTGTGGTAGGTCAGGTCGACGACCCTGCTTGAATCTAACCCCATTTTCCACTCTCTAGTCAACCATTTCCCTAGGAGTCAATTTTTCTCTTGCGAAACTTGATACAGGTAGTTCGCGATAAAGTAAGCAAGCACTTCTGAAGACTATCATATCTAAAATAATAATTAAAATATACTATTTGTTGTGAGCTCAGACGGTAAGGGTTGACTACGGTTCAATCTATATATATATACACTTTGATTGTTACGTAGACATTTTTGTTTCTTTTAAAATGTGGCAGGAAGATACAATTTAACTGAAAGTAAGAAAGTAACTAGGGTTTCAGAAGTGATAATTTTATCCTGAATGACCTATAGTAACGAAACCCTGCATTCTTAGTTTACATAGCAAGTGTAGCGCGGACTCTTATGCTGGTAATGTTGTTTACATTAAGGCCATGCTCTCATGTTGTCACTGTTTATGCGATAATTATTTTTTAAAATTCTAAACGAGAGCAGACATCACAAATCTGTCTGGCAGATCTGTTTAAATTGGTTTTTGCCGTGATAGCTAATTTTCCAAGACAATAAATTTTACTGTTTCAGCAAATAAGTCTATTAACAAAATTTTCGTTGGTTACACAATCAGATAAAACCACAAATGTAATTACAGTCTTGAAAAAATTAACCGACATGGCGAAAACCATTGTAAATAGCTGCCAAACAGATAATTGGTATCTGCCCTCGTTTAGGTTTTAAAAAAAATATCGCGAAAACAGTATAAACATGCCGCCTGAGTGAAGCATATAAATGAGGAAGCAGTTAGGACGACACAGCATGCGCATCACCATAGCCTCTAGGCGCAAGTCCTTATAGTCCGTCTCAGGTAAGAATTCCATTTTTTACAGTTGTGTTGGCATTTCTTTTTACAGCTATTGCCGTGGAATAAGCAGTGCTCTCCTCTCTCATAAGTGATTTCTGCACAGTCACACTCACCTGCCTCTCAAACTGAACAGCACGTCAGAATGGAAAGTATGTTTCTGTAAAAATGTGTACACAAGATAGTCTTCAGAACTGTAAAAAATTTGTAATTCTTATGTAGGACAGACTATAAACTGTCTTGCAGTCTTCTCGCCGTCAACTCGCCCCTATGAGTCATTCAATGGCGACCCCTTATTTTATGACGTAATATTAAATACAAATGTGTAGCGTATATGCCTATACCTTTTAAAATATTCTGCGTCAAAATTTTCATACATAAAAATTACCGCAAAAACGCCCATTTTCATTTTCGACAGCTTAAAAATTAACTTTAGTGATACATGGAGAAGCTGAAAGGTTACACACACGTGTAACATTCTTTGAATATTATTCCTAAACTGACAAAACTTAAGGCACATTCAGCATTTTTCGAATAATCTTGTAACTGCCGAAGCTTTGTAAATTATTGTACATTTATTTGCTAAATACTTAAATTTTCATTATTAGAATAAAATAAATGTATCAAATTTCTTTTTTCCTTATTACAAGTACAAATAACAAGGCTATACTTTGTAACTATACAAACATAAACTTTGCAATATTTATAGCAACAACTTCGTGGTTTTACGAGGAATTTATTTTGCAACAGTGTTTCCAAGGATTTTCTTTGTAAAAATAAAAAAAAATAATGACAGTGTGTGTTGTCAAAAAATTAATTATAAAGTTTCCCTGTTCCTACCAACATTACGCAACGTATCATCCTCACAGTTTGAAGTAATCAGTCGTGGGAAATCTGTAGAGTGCTGCTAGTAACCTTCACTCCTATGTAAGTTCCACTGTTTGTGTGTCTAAATTAGCTACTATATTTTATAATGATATTAGTGTACAGGAGTGAGTGAGTGAGTGAAAGATTTTGGTCAGCGCTTAACATCGAAGCCTTTAACGCTGGTGAGGGGTGACATGAGGCGAGCATGGAGCAGCTCCGGAATGAAAGGGCGGGGGAAACGGGAGATCCCCGAGAAAACCCGCCGACCAACGGCATCGTCCGGCACGATTCTCACATGCGATTAGTGTATAGGAACCATGTAAACAGTACCAGTCACCAAACATCATTATAGATTATCACTATTTTAAAAGTAGTATGGTTACTATAACAATAAAGTTTTATCAGGGATAGTATATGTTTGACAGTAGCTGGTTAGCCATATAACGCAAAGTTTAAAAAACAAAATGATTGACGTAAATAATTTACTTTCAAATTGTTAAGAAGACACATGTTTGCGAGATTTCAGGAGATGTTTCCGACCATATTGTAAAAGGACTTTTCGCAAACAAACGTTCAACCTCAAGAGACTCGCCTGAGTTGTAGAGTATTACAAATACACGTTTAATTTTGACACTATTCCCAGTAGCAACATACGTTGAGCCAACGGTTGCAAATATGTTGTGTTGGGAAAATATATGTTAAACCAACCGATTGTTTTTAGTTGGCAATGATAGAAATTGGTCGTGTAGGAAAACTTCTGTCGAAATAATGTTGGCCCAATATTGTTTTCCAACAAAAAATCTACATAAGAAATTTGATTAAAATAATGGTAAAACATATAATACACCCAACGTAACCTATCAATCAAAATGAAACTACTAAAATATTGTTTATTGTACGTTTTATTTGTTGATGGAATGATGGCGAAATGTTGGAAAAACAGTTGGTTATTAGCAAATAAGACTGTGTTGGCCCAAAGTTATTTTACAACCAATATCCAACTATGAAAATTTAATGAAAATAATGCTAAAACGTTCAATAACAGTAACATATTGCCATATTTACTGAAAGAAACTTATAAAATATAGTTAATGGCAAATTTTTATTCGTTGGCGGAGCGTTGGACAAATGTCAGAATGAGATTGGTTGGTCTTTAGCAGATAAGAGAATGTTGGGCCATTGCTACTTTACCACTGATTTTCAACGTAATCATTTTTTTTTAGAATAATTGTAATACATTTCATAACACACAACTTTACCTCTTAATTAAATGAGAACTGTCAAATTATTGTTTACTGTAATTTTTTTATTTATTGGCAGTGTGCTGGAAAATGTATAATCAACATGACAATGTTGAGCCAACGTTATTGTACAACTACAATCCAATACATTTCATGGAAATAATGTTAAAACATGAAATAACATGCACATAAGACCATATTTATTACAAGAAAACTGCTAAAATATTGTTTATTATACATTTTTTAGTTGGTAGAATGATAGGAAAATGTTGAAAAGCAACGGTTGATAATTAGCAAATATAACCATGCTGGGCAAACGTTATTTTACAACTGAAATCCAACTTAAAGTATTGCTAATACATGCATTCACACACACACACGCATATATATATATATATATATATATATATATATATATATATAAATGAAAGGTGACTGATTGACTGACTGACTGACATATCAAACTGCAGCCCAAACCACTGGACCTAGAATCGTGAAATTTTTTGTGGGGGTTCCCTTCAGGTCGTAGGCGAGCACTAAGAAGGGATTTTTCGAAATTCGACCTCTAAGGGGGTGAAAAGGGGTGAAATGTGTTTCCGAAGAAATGTCGATAGAGCTCGAACCCGACGG
>PNEQ01125020.1:0-32721 GCA_003012365.1 Medauroidea extradentata
TATAGTATTGTTCAAAAGGTATTTGTACAGCAGAAAAAAAAGTTTTATAAGGTACAATGTTAGTATCATTACCATGAACTAAATTTTCTAATTCACCAAATGTCATATTGTTTATAATACATTTTGCATTATTTAAAGCTTGTTGAAACACTTTGCTATCAAGATTACCTAACTTAGGATTCATTACCCAAAAACTAATCATAAAAACTTTCATAGGCCTATATCGTAAACTAAATACCCATACATTAAACTGTCACGAATATTTTGTTGACCGAGGAAGAACATTTCTTTGCTCAAATTTTCTTCCGGTCAGAAAAAAAAGATGACATCAAAATGTGTAATCTTTGATCGAATTTTGCGATGTCGATGTGAACCATTTTTTGGACATACGCCATTGCGTGTGAATTTTGCTGAGTCGTTCAAAACCCACGATAAAACAAGTTAACTTGCTCCGTCTGCTGGAGTTCGTCAAGACTGTCGTGTGCTTGAAGAGGGGAACACAGATAGGTACCAGATCCCAAATCGACACATCTGTGGCCGCCGAAAGAATTCTGCTCATTTTTGTGTGTATAATATTCGTCGCGTGAGTTTACATGCATATCTGTCGCCGTATTCATTTGTGCTGTTTCTGTTGTCCTCGGGTAGTTTAGTTATTTTTATGAATCTTTAGTTTAGTTACTTGGCTTTTTGTCAATGTTTTCGTTTAATTTTTTTTTATATGCTGGCGATAGTCCTTTTCTGGGAATATATGTGACATATTTGCTGGAAACAATTAATGCTTGTTTATACTTTATGTTAATGCCTAGTTATTTTGTTTTAAGTTTACTGAGGGCCGCGGTGGCCAAGGGGTCAGAATACTCGCCTCTCACCAAGGCGATCCGGGTTAAATTCCCATCGGGGTCGGTCCCGGGATTTTCGCATGTGGGTATCGTACTGGACGATGCCGCTGGTCGGCGGGATTTCTCGGGGATCTCCCGTTTTTCCTACCCATAAATTCCTGGTTCTGCTCCATACTCACACCATGTCACCCCTCACCAGCGCTAAATACCTCGATGTTAAGGACGTTGGACCCGTAAAAATTCAAAATTTTTTATTTGTGCCAAACACTGGTCAACTTTTACACATCAGATAACATGTCATTTCCCCAAAATAAAAAAAAATTATGTCCAATAGTTTTAGCATAATCACTTATCAAAGTCACAAAATGGCAGTTGCGGTGTAGCCAAAATAATAAAAAATAATTAACTTCCAGAAACAAGATAATTCATACTGATACTTAATGATGTGAGCTACTTCATGACTCTTTTTTAAACACAAAGCGACAAATTTTTGTATTTTTAAAAAATTGATGAATATTAGTAAATTTTTTGCATAACTTTGACTTTTGGCTACTACTAAAATATTCAAAACTAACTTTTGTCAAACATGTCATAAAATGCATTGATACACTGACTTTCAGTTCCCATAATTTTGAATTCATTAGATAATTACTTTTTTTGATTTTGGCTACACCGCAACGGTCATTTTGTGACTTTTATGAGTGATTATGCTAAAACTATGGGGCCTAATTTTTTTTATTTGGGGAAATGACGTGTTATCTGATGTGCAAAAGTTGAACAGTGTTTGGCACAAATATAAAAATAATAAATTTTACGGGTCCAACGCCCTTAAGCGCTGACCGAAATCTTTCTCACTTCACTTTAAGTTTATAGCAACTAAGCAGCATTCGCTCGCAATGACGTACCATAAAATATGGTTGAGATTACCATATATAATGTTTTGTTTTCCGTCATATTCAGTTGTAAAGCAATTGTTTTCTGTGTGCATCTTATTAATCTAAGCGTGTTATTTTTCTATTTATTTTTCCAGCTGTGAAGAGAGAATAAGGAACGCAGTAAGTAATTACTGCTACTTCCTTTAAAACTCAATTTCAGATGCGAATACACTTTGTAAGTAAATACACTAGTCGATTTGTATACATGTGCGACCAATTTTATATTTAACTAGCAGTCCCCGCGGCTTTGCTCGCGAGTATTATTTATAACTGATAATATTTACTTCAGTTGAAAAATTCTCTTTGTACACCAGATTGACACTTCAGTCATCAAGTGTTAGAATGACAAAGCTGTAAGTTGAGCTAACTCTGCAGCAAGATAAGTAGCTATAGCTGTCCACGCGAAAAGCAGTCTTAAGTTTGTCTCTGCCACTAACAGCGACTTCACCTGGGCCTTATTTATAGCCCTGCAAAGTTGACGTTGTGGGGTAGTTATATACTCTTAAATGTAAGAGGTTAATCGAATGAAAAACGTCCGATTTATACTGTGCATAAAAATTGGTGACGGTGCCTTATGTTACATATTTTCAAAATATTTACTTGAAGTTTAATGGCATTAGAAATTTGCAGTGGGAAAAAATTTCACGGAAACGTATTTGGTGCCCTAGCCATGGGATTACTGAGATAATATATAATGTGAGCTGATGACGAGGGACCTAAGTGGAAAGTGAGCTGCATAATCAATTTTACCTCTTTTAAACGACGACATGCAAATTGAACTAATTGGATCTGCTTTACAGTTTTTGTGTGTCAGGATTGAACGTTCGCGCGCATTTTTTAACGGAATTCTAGCCCAGAACCTTCCGGAATGTAGACCTGAGCTACAAACAACTGCGTCACGTAACGTCGAAATAATTCATTAAAAACAAGTTTAACTTAAAAAAATACAATATTCATGTCCTGGGCTCATAGAGATTTTTCAGTACCAAGTCTCGATATGTTCCTGTAGTGTGAACTCCTGTAGGCCTATCAATCATTTCTCGCTGGTCGTACTTGCTTTTCGGATCGTCTGCCTTGAAAGTTCACAATTAGTTTTATTCTTAACAACCAAGCTATCTCGTAAAGTAAAAAAAAACTTCAATGCATTTTTTAAATACGTACGTAAGCATCACTCTGGCGTGAACAACACCTCAACATCTCTACTGGTTAGGTAGATATTATGGGTTGATGGAAATCAAATTTTGCGCTTTTTCACCCTGTTGGGGATCGAATTTCGAAATACTTTAATTTCACATCCGAGACATTTGTATAAGTATCCAATTGAAGTGCAAATCACGACAGTAGTCCGTTCAGTCGAATCAAAATCGATCATATATTAAAAAACACATATGACCCTGCACAGTACTGAGGGTTCGAATTTCGACTAAAAATCATTTTGCAATTATTTTTGTAATCATCACCCTGAAACAAAAAAAAAACTGTATATCTCGACGGGTTCGATAGATATCAAGGATTTATGTTAAACACATTACAGGTATTTTCACCACCTAAGAGACAGAATTTCGAAAAACCCTTAAGTCTCATTTTAGACTACTTTACTGGTGTCTCTTAAACGTGAAAAACACGACGATATCCCACTAGGTTCAAGATATATAGACAATTAATTGAAAACACTTTTCACCACTTTTCACCCGATAGATATGGAGGGATAATCGAAAACACATTTAACGTATTTTCACCCCTTAATTAAAGAATTTCGAAACGTCTTTGAGTCCTGTCTTAGAGATTTATATGCGTAACCAATTTAAGAAAAAATTACCACGATAGCCAATTGTGTTTCAAAGATATAGACTATTCATAAAAAACACATTTTGCCCCTTTTTACTGCTTACGGGTCGAATTTCAGAAAACCCTAAAACTGCTTTCTGGGTATTTACGTAAGCAACATTTTGAAGTGAATACCAACTCTTTATCCCAAAGGATTCGATAGATATCGATAGTTAATCGGAAACACATTTAAGGTCTTTTCACCCCTTTAAATGTTGAATTTCGAAAAATCCTAAAATTGGCTAATATGCATTTTTATAAGTGTCAAATTAAAGTAAAAATCACGATGTTAGACCGTCGGGTTCGAGCTCTATCGGCGTTCCGTCGGAATTTATATTCACCCTTTTTCACCCCCTTAATTATCTAATTTCGAAAAATCCATTCTTAGTGGGTGCCTACGGGACAAGCGGAAGCTTCCCTCAAAATTTCATGGTTCTAGGGCCAGCGGTTTGGGTTGTGCGTTGATGAGTGAGTGAGTGAGTGAGTGAGTGAGTGAGTGAGTGAGTGAGTGAGTGAGTGTGTCAGGACACTTCATCTTAATATATAAAATGAAGTGTCCCGACACACTCACTCACTCACTCACTCACTCACTCACTCACTCATCAACGCACAGCCCAAACCGCTGAACCTAGAACCATGAAATTTTGAGGGAAGCTTCCACTTGCCCCGTAGGCACCCACTAAGACAGGATTTTTCGAAATTCATAATTAAGGGGGTGAAAACGGGTGAAATATGTTTTAAAATAATCCTTGATATATCATTAACCGGGATTGCTATCATAAATTTTTTAACTTCATAATATTGCCCAAAGAAATGCATATTCGCAAATTTTTCGATTTTGCAAAATTCGAAAATTAAGGGGATGAAAAGCCGTAAAAATTTGTTTTTCATTAATCCGTGATTTCTCCTAAACCATTTCAGATAGCGAGGTTGTTTTTTCTTTAAAATGATACTTAAATAAATATCTAAAAAGTATTTTTACAATTTTTAGAAATTCGTCCTTGAAAGCTCTTAAAAAATAAAATGTATTTTTTAATTAATCCCACTTATCTCCTAAACCAGTGGAAATATTGAAATGTTTTTTTTTGCTTTAAAATAAATATTACGTAAACATAAAAAAAAATTTCAGGATTTTTCGAAATTCGTCCTTGAAAGCTGTTAAAAAAATATAATGTGATTTCAAATAATCATCTGTACCGCTTATACCCGTTGAGATATCGAGATGATTTTTTTTTATAAGAATGAAGCTTATGTAAATATCTACAAATCAAATTAAGGTTTTTATGAAATTCGAAAATTATGTAGGTGAAAAGCAGTAAAATGTTACAGTCTCCCGAAAAAAGAGAATGATCACGGAGAAATAATTCACCAGTCGTTTCTTTTTGCCAACCTACTCAAAAATAAAACCTCTTTGGATTGTAGCCACTACATACGAAAGAATTATCACGGCATGCCTTTAACATTCACTCAGGTATTGTATAAAGTTTGTGGTGTGGAAGGGGTGGGGTTACGGGTTCGTATTCCGTGCAAGACTTTGCGATGGGAATTACTATGGCAACATACGAGCATATTGCGCGCGCTCTTTACACTGAGCTTAATTATAGTTCACTGTTATTGAGTACGTTAGTTGTTAAATGCCTTCATCACATATTTTATCCAGAGTTACTGTTTACATTACATAATTTTACGCGGGCAACGCCGCAGCCGGCCGGCTAGTTTTATATATTAAGATTTCTGTTTCCCCCAGGAAGAGGTATAAGAAGTATTCGAGGAGGTATGCGCCAAGAAAAGTATTCAAGAATATTCTAACGTGTGATAAGGATGACGATAGTGGAAATGTTGATCCTGCACATTGAAATGTGAAAGTAATTGGCATGGAAGAGAGAATTGTTTTCTATTCATTTATGTATATGTTTGGGTTTAGAGGTATTACAGCCAAAGTTGGTAGTGGATTGTTGCAGATTTGTTTTAATAGGAAGAGTGGTCTTGCCAATTCACGTATTGTTAATTATATTAGTGACATTGATGTAAGGAAGTTTATTTGTTAAAAGTCATTTGCGTTGTGTGAAAATGTTGGTTCCCAGAATGCTGTTATCCATACAATGCAAGTACCTGTGTTGAATAGTTGCCGTAAAATAAAATTAGAAATTGGAAATGAGATACATTATGTTTTATAAATTGAATGGAACTACAGGGGATGTGAAAGTTATGGGCCACATTGAGTATGTATATAACGCATAACAGTTGTGTTTATTTATTGGAAATAAACTTTAAGTGAAAATATGTATGTGTTGTTATTTATTTGGGTAGGGTGGTGGGTAATCATATCGCGTCCGTATAGGACGAAATAAATTCTATCGTGTAAACCTGGTGACGTGACCGAGCAATCCTAGTTAAATACACCATGTTACCTCGTACTCTATAAACCAGTACCGGACAGCTTGTGTAATTCTGCGAGAACACTGAGTGTTTTTCCACGGCAAGCCAACAGATGACAGCACACCTCATTTTATTAACTGAAGATTTACGCTGTCAATATTACAACAATGCATAGGAAACATTTCTTTTCTCGACGAAGAACCAGTTTCCATTTCAACAATCTAATATAAATCACAAAAAAAAGACAAGCATGTAAACAATATAATATTTACGTTAACCAGAGATGACAGAACAATACCAATGGAACATTAGCAGTCTATAGTGAGGTCAAGCTTACTTTGTTCATTCACGTTACGATACGGCTGTGTAAAATCAGCAAAAGGTCTCCCCTTCCGTCCCTCCTGTGTATTTCTCTAACTCCTGATATTATCAGAGAAGTAATAACATTAATTTATTCAATAGTTCCACCTGATTCAGGTAGGGGATTTTTTGCACAGTTGAATAAGTAATTTGAGAAACAACATAAGTCAATTTCCTACCAAAATGAGTTGTGTTATTGTTTCTCAGATGAACTAACTTATTAGTTCAGTGCCCTGCTACACTCGCAAATGATACTTAATGTGGTTTAGGCTGTTCAAGATAAACTGAACACTGCTTACAGTTTTCTGTGAGTCGTTATGCCTCGATATTTATTATTTCAAATACAAAAACTTTCGTGTAGGTAACTAAAAACTAGTGTAAATCTTTCACAACTCTCAAAACTTTGCTTGTATAATCCCAATGAATACATTATTTTATTATTATAACTGTTGCGAAGTGCTCACTTTGAAGTGAACCGCCTATATTTACCTCTGTGCAAAATTATGACACCGCAACTCATTTAGGTAGGAAATTGAATAGTATTTCTCAAATGACTGATTTGATTCTCTTTACTGTTAGCATAGAGCTGTCCAATATTGGTCTCAATAAGACATAAGAATGCCATTTCGCCTCTGATATGGCAAATTCTAAATATTAAAAAAATTACTGCCGTTAAGAAAATATTCACGTAAAGTGTACGAAAAACGCAATCAAAAGTCAAGTCACATTTCAAAGCTGTATATGTGGACCAATATTGGGCTATTAAAGATCGGAAAAAAATTTTCTCAGTTATGTCAAACTAAAAAATGGCCGCATTTATGAAAATATAAACACAGGATGAATAAAATACACAAACGTCATGTCAGCTTACTAATTTGCCTATATGTGTACTGAGTTTGCTGAAATTCAGAAAATATAGGCTATTTCCTGAAATATGACATATCAAGCTGAAAATAGATAAATGGCCGCAGTTTTAAAAATATTAACATACGACGAACGAAATACATAAAAAGCATATCAACTAAGTATAGGATAGCCTATTCACGATAAACTGAACACTGCATAAATTTTTCTGTGAGTAAGTTTGCCTTCACCTGTACTACTTTTAAGTATGAAAACGTCCGTGTTACTGAGGTTATTCTACTTCAGGTTAGAAAGAAAATACTTGACACAGGGAAAATTTCCGCCACTAGGTTCGCTCCAATCGCTAATGTATAAGATAAATACGAAACCGTAATAAAACGAAACTTAAACTTGAAAATTATAGAAGTGATTAAATTTAATTTTAAAGTGAAAAGAAACCGATTTTGCGATTTAAATTATCAACTTAATGTAACTTAAAAGCCAGGAAAGCTCTGTGATTAGTGAGTTTGGAGCACTACCGATACTAGTGCTCAAGCGGCAGAAATTGTCCCTTTGACAAACTCATAACTTTGATGTTTTCTATTAAACTTAGTGTTACTAAGAACTAGTGGAAACATTTAACAACTCTCAAAACTTTACATTTATGTTCCCAATAAACAATTGTTTTGGTCGCTGAGTGTTTGGAAGTGTTCACTTTAAAATGAAGGGCCTATAGTATATGCCTACGGTGACAGAGCTTCAGGGGCACCCGGTCGCACCTGTGATCACGGCTGCAGCAGGGACACGGGAGGCGGCGTGGAATGTCACTCGACTCCACTAATCGATTGTTTCAATCAGCCGCGGCAGGCCCGACCCGCAGCCCCTTCCACGTGGGAGGTACGGCATAGTTGTGTGACTGAGAGAGAGGCAGACACGCTATCTCTCTCCCTCGCTCTCACGCTCTTCCCCTAGCCACCTCTCTCTCGCCAGGGCGAGAGTGATGATGGAGCCGGGAGGGTCGCCGCGATAATCGATAGCGCTGCCTGCCGACGCCGCCGCGCGAGCTCCAACTCTTTTTGTCATCCGGGCAACCCCCGGGACAGATAACAGTTCAGCACGGTAGCCGGGTACACGACCTGTCGGGACGATTATAATGATGCGGCGGGGAAGTCACCGAGACAAGCACCGGCCATCTCTTACAGCATTTATCCCGCCACACTCCCGAGAGACCATATATATGCCCCTGACAGATGTCCCATTCCACTCTCATTCTCCATTAAATGCCAGTGTCGTGATAAGACACTCACAGCAATGGTTATCTACAGTATACTGAGCACTCTCGCTATTTTATAACACTTTCTGTTCATTTGTATATTTCCGCCAATTTGAGTATTCAGAATAGCACAGATGTCACTGTACCCTAAATTCAGCGTCTACGTTTACAATAAAGATATTTTATTACTGTTTCTAACAATAAGGGTATTCAATTGCTCACACATTACAAGAACAGTTAACATGGACTATACTGTAACTTCAGTATTTGTACCAAATATTTTTTTCTTAATTTAGACAAAAAAATGTGACTAAATTAGCTCTTTTGAAATTTTTATATATCTTATTGTTTTCGCGTAATGGCTTGTTATAGTCAAAATTTGCATATTTCCGTTTTAAGGACTACACTGAAACCAACTGACATAACAAATTGAAAAAATTCACAGTGGATGAAGACGTCGCAGTCTCGCAGACTACAATGTCACGTACATAAAAACAAAGAATAAAATTGTTGTATTCAAATTAAAATACTAAAATTTAAAATACAGATCTGAAAAAATTAATTACTCTCTTTTTAATTACAAAAATATTTTATTTTTTGGTTTAACATAGCTGAATTTGTAGCCTACTACATCGTTATTGACTGTGAATTTGTTCAGTTCGGTAACTGAGTTGGTGTTAGTGTCGCCCTTAAAACGGAAACATGCAACTTTTGGCTTTAACGAGTCGTTACGCAAAAACTATACGAGATAAAAAAATTATAACTTAAAATTTTAGTCACATTTTGTGTCTAAAACAAGAAAAAAAATAACTGGTACAAATATAAAAATAAAAACATGGTAATGAAAATTGCCGTACACCGCACGGGGCTCCGGATAATAGGCGTATTTTCGCGGTTGAATCGGTAATATGCTGGTTACAAGTGTTTGCAGTGGAACATTTGCATCTACAAGCAAGCGCTAAATTATTATTTGTTACCGAAATTGTCTGAGTCGGGTGGGAATTTCAAAACTTCACTTTAAATTATTTTCCAATGTGATAATCTGTAAATAGCGCACTACAACGTGAACTACTTTACATTTGCGCGCTAAATTACAAACCCAGGTCTGCCTGTGCATTATACACAAACGGAAATTACCGAACAACAGCCTTTCCCTGTAAACGAACCTTGTAAGCTAACTCGCTACTCAGTTAGCAAAAAACTGTAAACGGCAGCAAACGATCTGCAGTGCATTTACGAACACTGCGGCTACCGGCGTCGCAAAAATGCTCTGGTCCTGAAATGTGATACCAATTCAACCGCCAAAATACGCTTAATGACACTTCACGGAGCCCCTTGCAATTGTAACAACTGAAACTGCAAGAGCTGTATTCCGAGTTTTAGCTAAATATCAAATTTTTTGCCTTATTAATGAAAGCACAATAATAATTAAAACAAATATTATTTAAAATTATAGCTGAAAATGAATTGCACGTTTAATATCCGAAGGTATGTAGTTGGTAGTTGTGTGGGTAAGTTGGAGGATAGTTGTATGTAGTGTAATCTGTTAAATTACTAAATGAGAACTGGTTTAAAATAACTTTTCTGAAGCTTCTTTGTTATAGAGCCCTTTACGTTTTAAACAGTTTAGCCAATTGACGGTACTAGTTTAAAAGTAAAATATGTCGCATAACATGACTCAATTAAGGAGCCTACCTACCTGCGCTTCAAATGCGTTGCAGCGAGTTACGACTATTCTTTTTTTGACGAAACTAATTAGCGCACGTTACATTTGTATGTCTACGTAAAAGAACACACACTTCAAACTATGTCGCTATAGTTTTAAAAATTCGGCACGTTTATTAGAAATCTCATTTTCGGGCCCCTCAAAACTGCCTAAAATGGCTTCTCCAGACTACCGTATCTGGAAAAATAACAACCGGATTCGAAAAACACAACTATAGAAACAAGCGTTAGACTTTTAACTATGCTCTCCATAAATAAAATAATGTGGTCACCGTTTGAAGTCCCATAGGAAAAAGGATAATAGTAAAGCACTGCCGCCAGCTGAGTGGCTTGTGCGGAGAGGCGATAATGCATTACATACGTCCGTCAACGGCAACCTTATCACTCCTGCCTCACTCACACTTACGCATCCTATCTAGGGAGGTCTCTTAACCCCAGTGGCGGCTCGTGTGTTGTTGCCAGGTGGGGCTGCAGAAAGTCGGAACTGTACACTCTTGATGAACGCGCCGTAGACCAACGACCATGAAATAGTTACTGGCTACTAGATGTGTTGTGACCACTCAGTAGTAAGGGGCACCTGCACATCAGCGTGTCAGTGGCTGTAGATTCAACCAGCGCACAACCCTGTACAGCTCTTGGCAACTGCAGTCCTACCTGGCAACAACCCACGAGCCGCCATTGCTTAACCCCCTTCCCCAAACCTAACTCCCCAAAGAAATTTTGGGAGAACGTATTCCCCGTCCACGAAATACAGTTGTTAGCACGAAAAAAGTGAGTGTAGAATGCTACGTTACTAATATATAGTATCTAAATCGAAACATGTTTTTCTTGTTTTGTATATGATTTGTTCACTGAAAAAAGAGTATAGTTGCAAGTACCATACTTCTGTTAAAATAGGGACAGCAAAACAATTTGGTTGTGGGTACTACTCTGGCCAGTTCCTTCAACAATATGTTTAGAAGTTACCATCTGGTGTGCAAAAGCAACAAGGCTCTTTGTTTCTTCTACAAAACAGATTGTTGAAGGAACTGTCAAGAGTAGTACGGACAACCAAACTGTTTTGTTGTCCCTATTTTAACAGAAGTGTGGTACCTGCAACTATACTCTTTTTTCAGTGTTCTCTTTTAATACGGTCGGTGCGTTAATAGTGAGTAAATTACGAACTGGAAGCGCCTGGACTGAATCTCTTCAAACAAGCATTGCTCTGAAATATTGTGTTTAAATGGATAGCCTAATAAAATGAACCAACTATCGGAAAATCACTCATATTCTCCTAGAATAAGAGTTTATCTAAACATAAGCGGTAGAAAGACGTTCTGGATATGTTCTAGCATCGTGGAATTTTTAACGTTTGAAAAGGACACAATAAAAATTATGTCTCAGATCCCAAAGTAATTTGTGGTTCATGTCGTCCTTCCGCTAACTCAGATTCGTCACTAAAAAACTTGATTCAAAAATTCTGTCAAACTAAATGTAGCAGCTTTCTTATTTAAATTACCGTAACATAATGTATGTTTCAAGATAGCTAAAATGTAGTTGAAAAATTCTTGCAATGGGAATGAAAGTTTAAGGATAATTCCTTTGACGTACGCCACTACGGTAGGAGAGAGCTGGACTGTCATTGGCCGCGCTAAGAGAAGGGCTATATAAACTGCCAATGTCTTCTCAGTTTTAGTTTGCCTGAAGACGAGAGCAGATATCAGCTCTATCGGAGATAGTACTATAATGAAGTATGTCCACGAATTTCCACATAATCTTACATTCACACGTAGAGTACATGTATTTTAATATGTGTTCCTAAACAACCGAAATTGCAAAAAAAAAAAACACAAATTAGTACGTAATTTCTGCGGTTCCTAATTGAAGGGGCCTCCTTAACAGCGCTTCAGATGCGTTGCAGCGAGTTATGCTATTACTTTTTGACGAAAATATTTAACGCACATTACATTTGTTTACATACGAAAATAACACACAATTCAAACTATGTTGTTATAGTTTTAAAATTTCGGTACGTTTATTAGAAACGTCATATTCGGACCCTTCAAAATGACCTCTAAAATGGCTCTTCCAGACTGCTGTATCTGGAAAAAATAACAACCGGATTCTAAAAACACAACTATAGAAACAAGCGTTAGACTTGGAACTATGCTCTCCATAATTAAAATAATGTGGTCTCCACTTAAAGTCCCATGGTAAAAAGTATAATAGTGAATCACTGCACGCCAGACGAGTGTCTTGCGCGGAGAGGCGATAATACAATACATACATCGGTCAACGGCAACCTTACCGCTCCTGCCTCACACACACAAACGCAGCCTATATAGACACAGAATGGAACTTCTTTGTACTTTTTAAAAAATCCGAAAATGATGAAAATTTACCTCATTTATGGCAATTTTTAAAAAAGACAAAAAGACTTTGTTGTGTGTTTTTAAATCTTTTAGCATAGTGCTCATTATATCTAACTTCAGGGCAAATTATTTCATTCGAGCAAGTCGCTTGGTTTTTGTTAAACCTATGTTCCTGTAACTAGCAAATTCTGACTTTGACATGCCGCTATGGGAAAACTATGTGAGCTAAAAAATTTATACATGTGGAATATGTAGTCACAAGTAACGTGTATAAAGCTAACACTATGCCAAGCAAATATAACATTTTGAATTTTTGCCACGAGAACGCCCTTAAGGGTGCAGTCTAGCTTAGGATTCTCACCAGCTTGGGGCCGAGGTTGACACGGGAGAACTTCGTGTATTCATTGAATAAATCATCAACTCATACTCACGGTGCTGAAATGTCGACCAGTCCTTGAGTTTTCTGTTTTGACTTCCTACGTAAAACTTTTAACTGCAAACATATTAAAACATATTGTTTTACTGTGTGATAATATAGCAATAATAGGCCTACATCCAGCCCGTCCCTACGCACGGTAACTCGAAAGTTCTGAACTGAAATACTTCTATTTAAAATTAGTTATAAAATTTCTCCTTTGGGATATTTTTACCGGTACATACTTAGAAACAGAAACAGAAAATCGGAACGTTATTGGTAAGCAGACGCCGTTTATAAATCTATATTAATTTTTACATTACAATTTTAGCATTGAAATCCTGCAAAAGTTTCGACAGTGTGTTTTAAAAATATAATTTTACTTACAAAACTATCAACCTGTTACCAAACTAACCGTTCACGAATAGAAAACATTTTTCAGATGACGTCGAGGTGGTACTTCTAGGGTGGCATGTGCGTTACAAAGTTTGTACTGAGATAAAGGTATTATAATTCGGAAAACAATGTCAGAATAGGTTTGGTTGCCTGGAGTATTTTAATTATTCTCGCAACAGGCTGAACAGCAAAATACTAGGTGACCTCTTCTGGAAGAGAAACGATCAGTTCTGCACAACGAACAAAGTGTTCTGTTAAAATTCTAATGATAATCGTAGCAGCTACGAAACCTGAGTGATGCATCTTTATATATCCACAATAATACTACATTTTCTCAGAGAAAGCAAGAGAGAGAGAGAGAGAGAGAGAGAGAGTGAGTGAGAGAGACATTTACCTGCTGTTTTCCAAATCATAATGACTAGATACAGCACAAACTACGACTGTAGCCTGAAATAAAAATAATACGCACACAAGACATGGATATTAACATTACTAATGATAGCAATCAATATATATAGTAAAGTTACAGCTAAATCGCAAAAAAATTAATAAACTTTTTATACATTTATTAACACTTGTTTAGTGACTTAATTAATAATTGTTGAAACAAACCTCTGCAAATACAATTTGTTGTAACTTTAGCATACGCTCTATACAATCGGAAATGTAACGGTTAGTAATAGTCGATAAATTAATGGGAGGTAAATATAAGACAGTGTAATTTGTTATGATGTAACCTGAATTCAACTCATCTAGTGAACGTCACGTACTGGCAGAAAGTGGTGAAACACATAACTTTCACATGAAAATAATTACTTACTACACTGGCGAAGGTATAGACCTATGTTCGCAAGTAATTAATAATTTTTCATAAAATTCATTGCCTGCGTGGGTAGAAATTCAACAGAGCCTAGGTACTCATGCCCATATTCATGGCAGAAGTTTTAACTCTGGAAACAAGATTGTAACAAGTTTTCACCACGAAAACTTTTATCGTCTCACGCGAAGAATGCAAGATGATAATACCGCGTCTTTAAGGTAAGACAAAAATTGCTATTGGACCTTTCACTGCTTGCAAACGCTTCTGTTGTCACGCATCACCGAGTTTGAAACTACGTGCTGCTAACCAAAATCCAGGTAATTTTGATCGTAAGTTTCGTTGTAGTTCAAGCGATGTTTTGAACATGGTTGCTTGTTAATTAGTAAACTCCTGCTCTGTTCACTTTTACGCAACTGAACACAGTATGAGCTGACTGAAAATAAAATAGCATTGTTTGTATATGTATAAACAAAACAGTCTCGGGTGTATTGCCACTTCCGTTGGAAAGCGAGCAAAGTCGGCCTTACAACTTACGTTCTTCCATTTCCCGATCTTGTTCGTTGTAGTCCAACATCAGGCAAATTAAGCAGTATGGTATTATTGCAGATGTTGAAAGCCAAAGGACTTAGCTACAGAAGTCATTACGTAATGTTATCCTTTGTCTTAAGAGTTGGTGGACGCTAGCTTTCTTTTTACGTTTGAGGCACGAAAATGGGGAAGGCGATAAGTCGAACATAACACGTCCGTCTAACACCTCATCGCCTCTAGGTGCGGAGTACAAAGTGTTTTTCAACGGGACTTCAAGCGATGACCCTGTCATTTTATTTGTGGAAAAAGTGTAGTAAATTCCAATGTATGTTCTATGATTTTTTTCACAATTACGGTTGCTATTGTCTCAGTTACAGCAACATGACAAAGTAATTTTTAGCACTTTTGAGGAGCTTAGTAATCATGTTTTTAATTAGCGGACGGCAGTTTTGAAACCAAAGGGATAACTTTTGAAGTGGGTCTTCTCTTCATAGATAAACACATTAGAAACATTTCTAATAGTTATACAAGAAAAAGTACATTCTGTAATACGCTACAGCACGGTTCACGCACCTGGTCTACCTCAGTTTTCAACGTCTAATTTTATTTTTATATTTGTACCAAATACTTTTTTTTTTCTTATTCAAGACATAAATTTGCACTTTACGGTTTTATGTAGGCCTACGCCACTAAAACCAACTGTAATACCAAACCGAAAAAATTCACAGTGAATAACAATGTTGTAGGCTATGAAATGACACATATAAAAACAAAAAAAAAATTCTCGTATTTAATAAAAAATTCTGAATTTTAAAATAATAATTTCAACATTTAAAAAATTGTTTAAAAATACAAAAATTATTTATTTATTATTTTATATAGTTCAAATCACAGCCTACAACATTGTCATACACTGTGAATTTTTTTTCGGTTTGGTATGTCGGTTGGATTTAGTGGCGTACATAAAACCGTAAAGTCGAAATTTTGACGTTTACGACTCATTACGCAAAAACTATGACAGATACAACCATTTTCTAAGAGGAAAATTTAATCACAATATGTCTTAAATAAGAAAAAAATATCTGGTACAAATATAAAAATAAAATAAGACGTTAAAAACTAAAAACTGTGGTGAACCGCGCCCTTAAGGAAATTGAGCGCCGAAGCTCTAAAAATATAACTTTTGCCATTTAAACAATTTTTCTCCTCTTTACAGACATTTTATTAGACTTAACTCAAATGTGGAGTCAACAGTTAATATACCTTTCCTTTCTAAAAAAAAAAAAAAAAAAAAAATTAGAGTAGGACTACACGCACGAACACTAATTTCCCAGATCGAATCTCACTAGCGTTTCCTCTAAGGGCCGATGAAATATCGCTATATTGTGGGTGCAACGCAAAATTGTAACCTATTTGCGTCTGGCTGCGCTGTAGTGGAATAAACTACTGCTCGACAAACCTAAGTGTGCCCTCGGAAAGTAACTGAACTACAGCCGTCCTCCTCTCTGACATACCTCACCCTCCTACTCTCCTTTGCCCCGCTACACACTCCCAGCCAATAGCGAGCGAGTAGCCTGGCCATCGCGATAAGCACTTCGTACAGTCTCATCAGCCAGAAAGTGACAACCAGAGTGTACACGGAAAGGAAAATTTTCTAGTAAGTCTTCCCTGCAAAATTGTTTTATAGTAACCACAAAATAATTTTGTAGCGGCCATACTATTTTAGTGGGGGTAACAAAATTATTTTGTGGTAACAACAAATTAATTTTACAGGGTAAATACCCACAAAATATATTGTAGCCGCCACAAAAAATTTGTTTCTGTGTAGTTGTTGTCCAACCTTTATTTCATGGGTTGTACCTGTCTATTAGACCTACTACGGATGGTCGCTTACAATATGAACTGAGCGTACATGGAGGGAGGGCCCCGAGACATTCCCCTCCACTACCTTCACACGGCGACCTCAAAACACTTAGGTTTGTCCAGCAGTACCTACACACAGAAGTGCAAGAGTTAAAGTGATGAGTGCATAAACGTTTGTAACAGGGGCGTCATTTCAGGTTTTTCTAGGGGGGGGGGCAAGATTTTGTTTTCTGGCGACAGTGACCTTGTTGCACCTTTTTTTTATTAATTAAGCATGTATAAATTAAATACTTTAATAATAAAACTTCAGTTTTATGTCCTTAAGTTAGCATTATTTACATTAAAAAATACAAGAAATATATTTATACACATAAAATTCTAAATCCAGGGGGGGGGGCATTTGCCCTCCCCCCCCCCCTGTAGCCCCAAATGACGCCCCTGGTTTGTAAATATGCCCACTTCGGGACACTTACATTTGCTTTGTTCGCGCATATGCAGCTGAAAATCGCGGCGGTATTATCAGTTCCAAAATAGGGCTACAAGTAGTGAAGACGCGTTTAAGAGCCTATATCACTAATCACGCTGAATTTTTCTTAATTTCTCCCTGATTCCGAATTCTAGAAGATTTATTTGAAAGTATTTCAATAGGCACTTAGACAATTACATTACCTTTCATTACGTAGGGCCTACATTGTATTCGAAGTAATAAATTGTGATTGTGAAAAAATTAAGCTAATTAACAATTTTGGATAATAATTGTCCATCACCATGTAAAAAAGACTAAACTCTGATAGAAATTTAGTCCATTAACACGCACCTAATCGTAAAACGCAATGTTCCCATTAAGAGAGATAGCTGATAATTCGTCTCAGCCTTAATTTATTAAACAAAAATTGATGAGTTTTACAAAATATATGACACAGCCTCTCTAATTTAATTTTTTTTAGAGATATTATTTTTTTTTCACCCTAAACGAGAGTAGATATAAAAAATCAGTCCGGTAGATTTGCTTAAAACCGGCTTCTCCACGTTCGCTAATTTTTTCAACGCAGTAAATACTATTTTAGCTAACTATGTAACTAACGAAATTCTAGTTAGTATACTTTTTAGTCGAAACCAAACAATTTCATGCTTGAAAAAAATTGCAATCACGTCCAAAACCAATTTAAACAAAACTGCCATACAGATGTTTGATATCTGCTCTCGTTTAAGCTTTAAAAATAATAATTAGCTCAGAAACAGTAGAAACACGAGATCATGGCCTTAAGGAGGCCGCCTGTCCAGGCCGACCGAGCAGTGCAGAGTTTCGACCGTTACAAGAATATTTGAAAACTACTCGTCGCACGTGAGTGTTGTCTGCTTAGAAATATCATGTAAATAACATTATACGTGTGTATACCCACTTCAAGTTCACCAATACTTATTAAAGCATATTTTCTAGCGGCCGAAAACGGCGAAAATGGAAGTTTCCGTTTTTTTAGGTACGTAAATCTTGACTGAGAATATTATTAATGGTATATGCGGGTACAATACACCTTTGTCTCTAAAAATATGTCATACAATAATAGGGTCGCTACTGAATGTCTCATACATGCTCGTTGTCGGAGAGAAGACTGCACACTAGTTCAGTGGCTTGTGTCTATAGAGGCTAGGATGAAGCGTGATGCATCCACTGTCTCGTCCTTACAGCTTCCGTTCTTCTGGGCCTTGAACACTCACCAAGACGGCCAACTTGATTTCCTCTGTAGCTGCGCCCAGTGGCAATATCAGGTAGTGTTATTTGGACACTGTTATGCAAATAAGATTCAAGCCATACGTCAGTTCATACGAAACAAAATATTACTGACGTCTAGAGGTATATGACAAACTTATTAAGGTGTATGGAAAGGTACGACGTCGAGCGAACAGCTGGAATACTTAATCGTCAATAAAATCTTAACAACTCATCAAAATTCGATGAGAAATTTTTTGTCGACTAGATATACTACTATTATTACTATTTACGTAGCACTAGTCAGTAGTATGATTTGTTTTCAAGTAAAACATTAGAAAACTAAGGGCATGAAACCACAAAATCAACAAAAATGGAAAACTTACATTTTTTTAAATATGATAATACTTAGGCCGAATTTAAAAAATACTCGCGTTTTCATTTGAAAATAATTTTAACATCCGTAAAGCTCTCGCGCAGAAATTTTCGGATAGTTAATTTCTTTTCAAATCAAAACACGAGTATTTTTTAAATTCGGTTATTGTAGAGGCCTAGATATTATGATATTAGCAATTTATAAAAATGAATGTTTTCCATTTTTTTTGTAGATTTTGTGGTTTCAAGCCATTATTTTTTGAACGTTTTTTAATGTTTTTACTAGAAAGTAAAGCCTGCTACCGCATAGCGCCATTTTAATATAGGCTTACGTTCAATGATAAAATAACTATTCGGCAAAAAAATCTCATCGAATATTGATGAGTAGTTCAGATTTTATTGACAACTGAATATTCCAGTCGTCCGCTGGATACCGTACCTTTCCATGCCCCTTAAAACAGATAACCCTATATTACTGAAAACATGGTGCAGATTTCTAAGTTAACCGTAACTCAAAATAATCTTGAGGCCATTCATTTTACTGCAATATTCTTAGTTTGTTGGTATAAGGGTTAGTTCTGCTCTGCATTAAACAGGTGTTGTCAAATGGCATGTCAATATTTTGGGGAAACAAGCCTCGTATATGTATGAAAGAAAAAAATGTTAAATGGACGTAGGCCCGAAAAAGCGCCGTTTCTGTACTACAATCCGCAGTACATGACGTACGGTTCATAGCAAAGCCTGCAGCACGTTGCTGTGTAAAGTCATTACTGCAGTGCTGTACATTGTACACTACTCCGCTATGTTATAGGCGGTTCGGGATAAAGCGAGCACTCGATAAAGCCCTGATAAAATTATATTTTCAGCCAATTTGTATCGTTCCGCGTGTAACGGCTAACGACGGGAAATGTCTAACCTCTCTGGACACGTCACTTGATGTTTGCGCGTATAAGATAAATTGTGAAAACAGTAGGAATCTATACAGCTTGATTAAAAAGTTTATTATTAAAATAAAATACAATAATGTCCATTTTGGATTATTTTGTTTCGGTATGGTTGTATTTAAATAGGAAAATACAGGGAACTATATTGCGTAATTTTGCTGCCAACCTTACAAACAGTAAAGTAACTACAGTTAATGCTGAATTATATGCAGCAGCGGCTAGGGATATGTTTCAAAGGTTAAATTTTAGTGCTCACTATCCCGGATGACCTATACCGACACATAAACAGTAGGAATGCCTGTAAAAACAGCAGCCCATGCGCTTATGAATCGTACGTCGTGTATTGCGAACTGTAGTGCATAAAAGGTGCGTTTTCGGACCTAGGTCAATATAATATTTTCTGTGAGGATTGTTCCTACCAAAATACTGTCGTGCAATTTAAGGCCGCCGCCTACCTGCTCGTTAGAGACTCAGAAATGACGGAGACATAAGGGCGACCTTGAAATGCGCGTCAAATGCCGCATCGCCTCAACGAGCCAAGCTCTGAAATAGCGTGCGAGGTTCCTGCCGAACCGTTTTTACAATGTCACACTAAGCGGTGACCATATAATTTTATCGGTGGAAAGTCTGCAACTAAGTGTAGTGCAGGTCGCAATCTGAGTTCCACATACATCCAGTTAGTACATTGAAGTATACGCAGTCTGAAAAGCCCGTTTTTAGCCATGTTGGAGGGCTTAGAAACAGTGTTTTTATGAACATAGTGTCTTAAGGGGCCCGCCTCGTGGCACATGTGTTTGTGTGAGTGAGGTATGGTGCTATAAGGGCGACCTCGTATGGGCCATACAACGGTGCGTCGTCTCTACGCTTAAGGCGTGCAGTCTTCGCGAAGAAAACAAATTTCCTGTGAGACTTTAAGTGGTGACCCTGTTGTTTTATTTACGAAATCACTTTACTAAAGTCCAATGCACTACCCTTTAGTGGTTTCACATGTATTCAGCTAGTATATTTTTCCGCTATAGCAGCCTCAAAACCCCGTTTTAACCCATTTTGACGTGCCCTAAAAGGGGATTTCTAATACGTGTGTTGTCTTGAAAGTGCTTAAGGGCGTCGTCTGAAGTGTGTGTTCTTTTCGTAGAGAAACGACGTGAACACACGTGTAATAGTTTCGGTGTAAAACTTATTCTTAAAACACGCTGCAGTGTGATTTTATGGCAACGAGGCGGGCCCCTTAACAATGAGGTTCCAGCCTTGTCGGAAGTGTGTTTTCTTCTCGTACCTTGGCACAATGGGCACACGTGGAATTGTTTCGTGGAAATAACTTATTTGCGAACAAACTCCAGCGCATTTGAAGAGTGAGACAGGTGGCCGCCTAAGGCCGTGATCTTTCATTTATTTCAAACAATTGCAAATAATTCAAATAATTTTTAACCAAATGCTTTGAAAAATTTGAGACGGTGTGCAGTCATACGATACATAATTTTGTCAGAGCAATTTTTTTATTAATAATGTACCGTTTGCTAGCAAAAAAATTATTTTGCTTAATTTTGGCTGATTTTGACAAAAAATGTGATATTTCCGGGGCAATAAATCTAAAAATCCGTTCGGTGTATTGCAACAGAACAATTGAAGTACAAGCGATGATATGAAAGTTTTAAAACTGTAAGAATAAATTCGTTGTTATATGTATTAAATTGCGTTAATATTTTCGGAGCCACTGCAAAACTAAAGTGTCCATTTAATCTGGGCCCTAGAAACCATGCTGTTGAGCGCTCTCCAAATCGCTCTCCTCCTGTAGTTACAGTTTTAGGGTCCGTCGTATGCAAGCGGAGAGACTAGGATGTTGGGGAAGCAGGTCAACAAGAGGTCATTAGTCACCTGGCTGCTGACAATGACGTCGCAGTGACCCTCTAGGGACCGATCCGGTGACGCCGTACGACGACCTGAGAGCGGGCCCATTCACGATGTAAACATTTCTGCAGCGTAGGAGATCCATTGTCGAAGTGTATTTTTTTTATTTGGCGTCACGGGGGATCGCTACGTCTAATTCCAGAAGCTGGCTGACTCCGGGAAGAGGTGACCTTGATTTATGGCCTCGGCTTAGTCGACGCTGTCCGCGGAGTGATAGATACGGCGAGTGCATCGCGCATTCCGCCACTCCGAGCACAGTCACTCTCTTTCCAGGTCCAGACGTCGTACATCATGCCTGCCTTGGCCAGGGCGTTACAAACGAGCCCGGACCATCGGGACCGCAGTAATTTATGGCATTCCTGCCAAAATGGTATTATAATGTCCGGCGTTCCTCCGCCACCTTTAATCATCTTCCTGTCCTTGCCTTCAACACAGACGTACATGGGCTGACCTGGAACTACTTGTCGTGTCGTGAAGCAACAGAACTTCCTTGCGCCTCTAATCAGCTTCAAACGTTGCCGAAATAATTTCCCGAATTAAAAAAGTCACTTCAAGAGTGAGTTACTGCACGTTTAAATTAATTTGCTTGTTAATCGCGTGGAGAATAAATCATCAATTTCGTAGCATAACACAATTTAGTTTAACTTAATTGGCAAAGAAAGTTCAGACTTTCCGTGTTTTGAACACGATGCACGTTATTTAAGGGCGTGAAGGTATCGTTTTACTTCTACTACTTGATCGAATATAAAAAATTAACTTGTGGAACAATTTGTAACATTTAAGCTGTCCCCTACTTAATGTGTTGGTGTCTCGAAATTTTTAATATATTTAAAGTACGCATGCAAAGCGTTTTCATGCTAGTCTACCCAAGATATGAATCCGCCAAAACTGTGAAAATTTCTTATCTGGGAACAAGTGGTGCGTTAATGGTAGTTCATATAAAATAATGTTTACTGATATGCCGTGTTTTCTAATGTATTGCGATGAAGTCCACGTTACCAAACAGCTGTGTTTATAATCAGGCAAGTAACTAGAGTTAGGCGCCTCAATAAATAACTTAAGAGATTTCAAGTAATGGATTTTGTTTTTGTCAAAATACAAACCTAACCAAACGAGGGCTTTTATCCGTAACACCAACGAATCATCGTCACACGATATGTTTCAAATATGAGACAGGCAACAATAACGTTCCTACATGCACGCAACATCCACTACAACTTCATTAAGGCTGCCGCCTGGTGAAGGGTATGTTTGTGTGTGTGAGGCGAAAATCGGAGCTAAGTCGTCCAGCACATGTATTGTGATATCGCCTCTACGGCCAAAGTCGTAAACGCTCGTGCAGTGTTCCCGCCGTTACGTTTTTACTTGGGACTTTAAGCGGTGACCCTATCATTTTATTGAACGCATCACTCTAGCAAAGTCAAATGTACTTGTAGATCTCAATTTCGAACAAATACGTTACATACATGTTGAGAGACAACCGCGTGAAAAAGCCGTTTTTAGCCAAGTTTGAGTGCTTTAAAATAATAATTCCAATGTGCGTGGTTTCTTGAAAGTCACATTCACAAGTAGTCTGAAGTGTGTTTTATTTTCGTAGATAAGCATTGTGGACGCACGTTTACTGGTCTCTGAGAAAAAACGTTAACTACGAACACGATGCACGCAGTTCGAGCGCCAGCTAGGCGGCCGCCTTAAAGGAAGTGCCCCGGCTGAAGCAAACGTTAATATCGGAATTTAATTCGTATGGATCCCGTATGTGATCGATCTGAACCCAAGCCTACTCATATGTGATTAAAAATAGCAATAAAAACATTAGCGATACGGTACATTACTACAATAGTCACTATTATACTACTATATTTGTGTACTAAGAATATAGCAAAATTCTACAAAAGTATCTACTTTAACTTACAAACGTTTTTTGAAATAATTAAATATATTCGATGGAGGGAATGTCTTTACACTTCAACCGTAATGAAACACTTAAGTCTATAGACATGCGAACTAAACTCTACTTGCAATCTGTAAATGACGGGTTCTATTTTAATATTGTTAGTTTTGTTAATTTATAATTATTATCAATCAGTACTTATCTTTGTGTTGGTCCATGATTTAGATATGATACGTGGGTTGTTGGTGGTCAAATATATGTTCCAACGATTGAAAACATTCAGATGTCATCCTGCAAAAGCAGGCCAACAGAAAAGCTAGACAGTATTTTTTGCTAATCATGTGAGCAACTTATTTTGCTAATGTGACTAATTTTTTTCCCCATAATCTTGTGCGTTTAAATTTAATGAAATGAAATTACGTCACCACATAAATGTTTTCAGAAAACCATCTAGTAACAAAATCATTTGCTCATAAGTTGTCAAAAACTGTTTCGTAGCCAGATATTCCTCGTTTTATATTTTCTAGTCTGACTCCCAAAGAACTAGTAGACTCTAGCTTGAATGTATGCAGCACGACGTATTGCATTTGAATGCACAATTGACAACTCCTAACGGTTATTTCAGCTATAGCCTAAGTGGTTATCGATAAAGTGAGCACGTTTAGAGACCATCTTGTCATTAATAATAATTAAAACTACTATTTGTCGTGACCTTAGACTAAGGTTAATTATACAACAGGTTAGAAAGATCAATGTTATAAGTTTGGCACAGGGAAAATTTCTGCCACTTGAGCGCTGGTATCGCTAATGCACCAAACTGACCAATCACAGAGCTTTCCTGAATTTTGAGTTTCATTAAGTTGACAATTTAAAAGGCGAAATTGGTTTCTTTTCACTTGAAAATTAAATTACAAATATAACTTCCAAGTTCATTTAAATTTAATTTTAATACGGTTTCGTATTTATCTGGTCTCTTAGCGATTGAAGCGAAACTAGTGGCAGAAATTTTCCCTGTGCCAAGTTCTTCCATAAGAAAACGTATTTTCTTTCTAACCTGTAGTAGAATTAACCTTACTTAGACGTAAACTTTTTGAGTAAAGTAGACTTTATGCACTGTAACTGTTGGGTTGTTTTGTTTATACTATAAAGCGGCAGAAAGCTATAAACAAAGTGAAAGAAAAAAATATCTATAGGATTTTAAATGTGCTCACTTGATCCCGGACCACGTATTGTATGTTTTCTTATTGGCAGTTATACTTTGACATTACTGCTTAACATTTACTGTCGCATTAGTTTTTGCGAATGCTTGAGAGACTTATGAAGCTAAAGGTATACGGCAGTCGAGTACGTATTTCTTAGGTCTATAATTAAATTATTGTATTTATAACTTATGTTTTTTAATTGACTCATTAATTTACAGTCTACTCTGACATAGAAAAACTCACAATTCAATAAATGTAACCATTGAAAAATTATTTTATGAGAATATTAACTATGACTTACATGTATTTAAAGAGATTTCCGATTCCTCGTAACATTTTTTTTTCTATTAATAAGTCACTGTAATAGGTATAAGAAAGACCTGCTCGTTTGAGCCATAAGTTATAATTAGGGCCCGGTAGTTTTCGCGAAAAGATGTTTGCATCACTTTGTTTCAGTGCCTTACGTGCGCACCTGTATCTCTGCTTTGTGATCAGTGATTGGATGCCGTAACACCCAGCGTCTGGAGGTTAAACCTGCAAATCACAGACGTGATGTGTGACAGTTATCCGTGTACTGATTAGCACAGTCAAATAAATAATATCTCTGCACAAAAACACTCTGCCAATAATCATGAAGTTGAGCTGCAGGTGTGCACGTAAGACACTGAAACAAAGTAGGGCAAAAATCTTTTCACGAAAACTATCGGGCCCTAGTTATAACGTACGGCCAACCTAAACTATATTTTTGGACAAACGCCGTTGCTTATGTCACTGAAAACCTACGAAAAACAAAAAGACTAAGCACGGGAAAAAGAAGAAGTCAGAAAAAACTGGCATTTGAATACATACACAATGAATATTAGTTGATATGCAAAGAATTCATGCACCTTCTATTCTATGTACCTGGCTTTTTATTTCAAATATGTATGTAATACATTAGCTTTGTATTGTTAGTTAACTTGTTTACATACAAACCAGTTATGTTTATTAAGGTAACATGTTAGCAATGAAACAATTTTCATCTGCCAAGACAAACTGCAAATTACTTCATTAGGAAACAATGTTAATAGTATAAATTGTAGTACAATGCTATGTAACGAAAATAGAAAAGCATTGACAGATATTGTAAAAGTATAACATCAACGATACATATTAAGTTTACTCACAAGATACACGCAAAGTTCGCGGTTTTTAGTAGCAAAGTACGAATTACGTTGTAGTAGGGTCTCTAGTAGCAAATACAATCATTTTTCAGTTGGCCAACTGTTGACAGAAGCGGCCAACGTTCGCTAGTATGATAGTCTACTTTTGCTGAAATGGTTGTTAATCAGGCCATGTCAATAAATATGTTTGCAGTTATACTGAAATAATGTTAATGTGGGCAACTTAGTTTAAGAAGACTGACATATTTCAGTACAAGGCCCACAGGCAGACTTAGCAAACTAATCCACAAGCATTTAGAATAATAATAATAATAATGCTTGTGGTACACTTGTGGTTAATGTGTGTGAGATTTCATTATTCATCATGTATGCCACATGTGGCCACGGGTGCATTCCGAATGTTTACTGCGTGTGGGCTGCTTATCACAATCAGATTTCCACAAGTGGGCCAGTTGATGTTTGCTATGTGGGGTGTCTGTTCTTAAAACTTGTTTGGTCACACGGAGGAATATGTTTACTTGGTTGCGCGAAATAAGATAGTCCAAATAAGTACTTTCTTTATGTGTTGTAGTAGGCCTACTCCACAGACATGTCATCTTAGACAAAACAAGCAACATAAACACGCAGCAGTTTAAAGCGAATCTATTCCGGTCAGTATCACCAACGAGCATTACTTCTACGGAGTTGGTGAAGGACAGGGAGAAATTGGAGTTCAACGAAAAAAAAAAAAAAAAAAAGCCATCGACCCACGGCATTGTTCGGCCCGTTTCCCACTCGCGAAAATTCGGGACCTCGCAGAGCATCGCACCCGGATCGCCTTGGTGGGAAGCGAGAGCACTTGCCCCTGAAACAGTTTTATCTTGCATTATCCTCCACTTTTTACGTCGGGCAGTATTCAAAAGTTCTGAATCTAGGTATGATGGTTTGTCGCGGGAAAACGTCACTATTTGCTGGGTTTCTACGTACGTTTAACATATCAAAAGATTAGCGCTTATACATGAACTGTAGTCCTGTTCGACTGAGCCAATAAGAATCCTGCTATTGTAATATTTGATTCCTGGTACTGGTTTGCAGACAACTACGGAGTTTCACACGTATAGTATTCAATCGTTATAGACACTGGTAAATAGCGGGAAAAGTTGATTGTTTACTATAAGGCTCCAACATGCTATGTATAACACTGAAGGTTTTGCACATATATTGGCTATAGCTTATATGAAGCACTGTGTCCCTCTTCAACAGACCCAATTATAGCTGTACAGTTTTAACACAGAACGAGTGTTATTTGTCACAAAACTGTTGACATGTGTCACGATTGAGATACTACCGTCTATTGGAGACTATGATAAATCTTTTCGCGACTTTCCAGTGTCTCTAGTAAACGTTCATCTTGCAAGAAATTGCAGTGTTTTCAAGGTTATGTTGGCACAGCAAATTTTCGCGATATACAATCATATTTGTAACTGTATCCAAAGCTTAGATTAGTCTCCGGCCTATTTAACATCGCTGTAAAGGTTGTTACAAAATTGCATGTCAGTATTTTGGACGAACATTTCTCCCATCCTGAGGAACAGAAGCTATAATTTGAAAAGAAAGAAAAAGAAAATTTTGAAAATTCACCATTTCTGCACCGTAGTTCTTAGTATATAATGTTATAGAGCATAGCGTGCGAGCTGGATCGTGCATGATACTGTGGAATGCCATTGCAAGTTATTATTAGCAACTTCACACGAGACGAGTCGTATTTAACTGAACGGTACACAGTGTCAGATGTGGCAGTCCACAACATCATATCTAAAAGACCTGCAGTAAAATTACATCTGTCAGAAGTATTTCTTCTGTAATATATCGAAATCTCGACACGTTACAGGTTTAAAATACTAACGATGTGAAGAATTTCAACGTCTAGGGTTAATTTGTCTATGGATAAAAGAAATGTTTGTTTTGATATTTAAAAAACAATTGTTGCAGTGATTTGGTAAATATGGACTACACGTTCTTATTCTTTAGTTTTCCTTTATTTATTTAATATAATGTTTCTGCTAGAGGTAGAATGCAACCTGAGATACTGAAACTAGCCGTGAATAAAATTACCTATATGTCAGAAGTTCTTTTTTATGCAAACTAAACTTAACCAGATTGTATATTAATATACATAATAATATCACATACCATTATAAATTTTTATCATGAACGGCCCATGTTCCTGCAACATTTTTATTCCTCTACGTGTCAGATTTGACCCCCAAAATATGGTCATGCAATTTTGCAACACGCTGTGTTATGGGTGCAACCAAAATTTGCACCTGCGTTGCGCCTGGTTGCGCTGTAGTGGAATTAAATACGCATACACAGAACAGCAAGTGTTTACAAGATGAGTTCTAATTGGGTGCCAAAAATTTGTAAATATGGGCCTGGCAAATGTCAAGGTAAAAGTCTAATATGTGTAATTATTCATGCACTGTTAAAAACAAAAAAAAAAAAAAACTTTTAGGTGTATTCAATTCTAAATGTGACAACAGACACAGAAGTAAATATTTGTAGGAAGTCTTCCCTGCAAAATTATTTTGTAGTGTCCACTAAATAAATTTGTGGTGGCTACAATATTTTAGTGATCCCAACTTAAAGTTTTCGTGGTGACTACAAAATCAAATTTGCAGGGTGAATACTCACAAAATATTTTGTAGCTACTACAAATTTTTTTTAACGTGGAGCTACAAGTGAATGCCCGTTTTACTTGCTTCCCGCCGTGAACACCACTTTTTTTTTTCAAGAACAAACTCAATACAGTCTACCAGTTTCGCTATAAATAAGTCAATATCAACAGAATATAACAATTCTTACCTGCTAACAGATAGCCTACATCAATAAACGAAACGATCGCGACAGATTTGTATACTTAAACTGTATAGTATTCTATTTGGCCACCTAAGAGAACTTTTTCACATCCTTTAAAAAAGAATTCCTGGCGTAATTCACATATTCCACAGTTCAAATTTACAATAAGGGCAAATACGACCCTAAAATGTCCCCTTCAAATGCGTTGCAGTGTGTTCGGAAACAGGATTTTTCTACGAAAATATTCCACGTGTGCCCGTTGTGCCAACGTACGAAAAGAAAACAAACTCCAGACAAGGTCGGAACCTCATTGTTAAGACGCCACGCTAATTAAAACACTGTTTATAAGCCCTCCAACATGCCTAAAACAGCCTTTTCAGACTTCCGTACTTCAACATATACTAACCGGATGTTTGTGAAATTCAGATTGCGACCTGCACTGAACGTAGCTTCAGACTTCCCACCAATAAAATTATGGGGAAAATGCCATCAATGGACCGGCTAAACATTTTATATTACATCGTATCAAACGATGAACCACAATGGTTAAACAAATTTATACATATTTGTATCGGTGTATACCACTGGCTGACATCGTTAAAAAAATATAATAAATAAATTAGTTTTAACAAAAAAATTATTTAAAAAATATTTGAAAATGGTCCATCAACGGATATAGGGTTCCAGGAATGAACCAAGCAGATTCCGTGAATGGACAACTCTAAATATCTGCTGTGATTACAAGAAATGTGTCAGTACCTGGTTAACTACACAATTCAAACAATTAGCACGTATTATCTCCTGAACATAGTTACAAAATAGAGAAAAATTTAGAAAATTTCTTAAAAATATCTAGGTTTTAACAATTTAGAATCGCAAGATTAGCCTATTATCAGCAGCAGGGTTCATTTTAAGTTTTGTAATACTAACACTAAATGAAAAATAAACACTTCAAATATATGCAAATAATACATTTCTGACAAGTGTCGCAAAATAACTTTTTCTTTCCTTTTTTACGCCAACACACACGACATGAAACCACTCTTTGCATGACATACTCTGTACCGCAGATTAAAAAATATCACAAAACCAACATTCTATAACTGTACAAAGTCCCTTTCGTTTTTTAGAAGCCGGTTGTTAACGAGTTTGCTTCAGCAGCACGCTTTTTGGAAGGCCTTTGGAATGCTTCTAATGCAGATTTGTAGGGAGACGAAGTAAGTTCAACTGCTTTTTGTGTCTCCGTTTTCCTCTTGCTTGTTTAGAGAGCGGCAGCTAATTTTAGAAGTGGAGATATTTGTTTTAGTGACACGAAAGTTGACGACGACGTAGGGCGTAGGCTAGGTGTAGAAACTCAGACTTTACTGCATGTAGCTATGCGGCTATTCAATACGCAACATACTATTTCATGTATATTTACGTTTTACATATGACGGGATAGTATAACCTGCTTTCCCATTACTTTCGAATACAAATTGCTAACTATTAAAATTAAGTAAATCCCTACTTAGATTTTGTTTTGTTGCTTTATGTTTAAAAAATGTCTTGTTGACTCTCAAACTCTTAAGAGTTAGTTAGACGGCATTTTTAAATCATAGGGACACTGAAGTGTGTCTTCTTTTCGTAGATAAATTCATTAGAAACATTTTTAATAGTTATACAAGAACAAATACTTTCCGTACCACGCTGAAGCATGGCTCACGTGTCCGGTCCACAAACTCTTTAGATCACAACATACACACTATACAATTCACTTGCAAATTTGACTTAATTTTGCATGGGTTATCATCTACAGTAATCAATTTTGTGGTGATTACTTATTGTACGAGAACTATAGTAAAATGTTAGTTCAGAAATTTTTTTATCAACTTTTACATTTCTTTCGTTATCCTTAAATTTTTGTAAATTCAGGGTGATTTACTTCCTGCTAATATTAAAATTAAGCATGGTAGTGCAATTATTTAAACTTTTTAATATCCATTAAATACATAAAATGCCGAGAGGTGCATTGCCACTTTGTGATGCCATGGATGGATCGCCGATCCATTCATTGCACTAAAAGATGGTCCAACCATAGCACTAACGCCACTTTACCTTGAACGCGTGGCAGTACATAGCAAACATCAAATACAAACATTGTCATTACTGTAACGTGTTACACAGGAAACAAGCTTTCATATGCCGTGCCAGTTATAAATATTTTGTCACCGTACTGATGTGTACAAGCCTTGACTGAAAGTGTAAAATTAACAATAAACCTATTCGAAACTTAGCAGACGGCGTTGTGAACGCATCCTTCCCAGCACAAGTACGAAACTTCTTCAGTAGGTAGTGCCTCTGCCGCGTCTAGTTCACCGTGTCCAACGAGAATGCGTTGTACGGACAGTGTTTGAGTGCTAGTCCATTGATGGCACCTTTCCCTTATGTGGTGACAAAGAAAAATAAAAGTTATAGGCAAACAGCTTACCAATACATGTTAACCTCTTGTACGACAGTCACTAAAAGTTACATTCATTTATTATTTTTCCGTTTATTTATAAAATATTTGCGGCATTTACACGTGCGGAAATATAACCACAACTACACGTCTGCTTGAAAGGTTACGATTTGCTTACAATAGGCCTAACGAATAGCCAACTCTCGTAAAATAAAGAAATGCGATTTGCTACCGACTCACCAATTCCACTAACATTTTGGGACAAAATTAAAAATCCGTTATTCAGCTTTGTCGTGCTCCGCGACGCGAATAAAACAGAAATCGCGAATTTCGTATCATTTCTGTTGTGCCGTTGTTATTACGGCATAAGGGGAAGACATAGGGGCGTCATTTCAGGTTTTTCCAGAGGGGGGGGGGGGCAAGATTTTGTTTTCTGACGACAGTGACCTCGTTGCATCTTTTTTATTAATTAACCACGTATAAATTAGATACTTTAATAATAAAACTTCAGTTTTATGTCCTTAAGTTAGCATTATTTACATTTAAAAATACAAAAACTATATTTATACACATACAATTCCAAATCCAGGGGTTGCCCCCCCCCCCTGTAGCCCCAAATGATGCCCCTGGGAAGACATCGTAAAGTGAATATTATATCCACTCCACGAGAGACAGTTCCGAATCATCATATCTGTACGTTTGAACGTTCAGGCAGACACTCGCGCAAGTGCTGCGATCTAGCGGCGGATTTGACAACCGCCGTGCTACGGTCGGCCGACCGTGAACCTGCACCTCCCTCCGGCAATCTCCTAGGTACTTCTGTATCGAACAGGACATGCGACGTCCATGTTTCGCCCTCTCCTTGCCAACCCTGCCAGCCCTTGTTTCCTACACCCAGCAAGACCATTTCAGTTTATTATCACTAATGGCACAGGAGGGAGACGCTTGTGGGATTCAATCGGCAAATGAGAAACTTCGGTGGAAACGGCAATGCATGGAGACGATCTTTTCTTGCTGTGCCGTCGCTCCCTAACTCTTAGCTCGGAGTGTTAGCATTCTGCCGGTCATCTCGTCCGCGAATCTACGACGTATGTGAACGTGACCCCCCCCCCCTCCTTCTTTTTTCCTCCTCATCCCTTCCACCCGGTCAGCTTGTCATTCGTGGCGAAAAGATTTTTGCACATTTGGTTTCAATGCCTTATTAAATGTTTGTTCTCTCACTCCGTCTTGTTGTTATACTTGGCAAATTACAAACCTATTTTGTAACACTAACTTAAGGGTGTTCAAGTGCTATAAAATCATAATTTTATATTTCTATGAAATAGTGTAAGTTTTATAGACGATACTTGTGAGTACAGTATCCGCTTACAAAACAATTTGAGCTCTTATCGTTTTCTCATAACAGTCCGTCAAAGCCAAAATTTGCATGCTCTGCTGCCATGCAAATAGTGAAGCTCAATTGAGTGAGATATTTGTGGGGGGAGGGGGACATGATGTGAGTATGGAGCAGAGCCGGAATAAAAGGGAGGGGGAAACTGGAGATCCCAAGAAAACCCGCCGACCAGCGGCATCGTCCGGCACGATTCCCACTTGAGAAAATCCGGGGACCGACCCCGCCGGGAATCGAACCCTGGTCGCCTTGGTGGGAGGCAAGAGGTCTGACCATTTTTTTTTTTTTTTTTTTTTTTTTTTTTTTTT
>PNEQ01125021.1:0-18456 GCA_003012365.1 Medauroidea extradentata
ATAGAATTTCCACCTTGTAGCCTAGCTACAATCATAAAGTATTAATGTATGGTAGAGCACAACAAACTAACTGAAATAAAATAATAACTCCGCTTGGCAACTATCTAATGCGAGGGGTACAGAAGATCGAAACATAGACTAACGTCCCAATACGGGTCGCGTCTCCTATCTTGCATCGTGCATGTGCTTATCATCCATAGTCATCTATTATTAAAATAAATATTTAAATCAAGACACACGTTCTGCAATTAGGGGCTATCAATTACTGTTAAGGGGGGCTACAGTTCGAATATTTGAAATAAAAGAGTGAATTCAAATTATTGTGCTTCATTACAAAAGATTAAAATAAAATGTTGTACAAAAATAAATATTACATTAATGAAAATAAAATTGTACAATTTGGAAAAAGATTTGTAATTTAAATGTGATGAATTATGACCAGATATTACATTAAGAAATTATACTAAACAGTAAAGTGGCTTCTGGCATTACAAAACAATCCCGAGGTTATTACATTACATTGAAAACATTTAATAAAAGGCAATTGCACTGGCCAACAACAAATAACCGCGTCAACGTAACCACGACTATTCAACAAATACCGAACACGAAATCTAAAGGGGAAATAATAATAATTTAATAATAAAATAATAACATGAAAGAATACTTATCTTTTTGATGTTCCTGTCCAGTGAAGTCTCATCCATCTCAGGGCTACGAAGTCTTCTTATTCCATAGTAAAGTAAACGGCTAACCAGAACTAAAATTTATAGTAATAATAAAAAACTAACTAACCTAACTGAAACTCCTGCCGCCTGGCACTTAGGCCGTCGTCTCGCCCATCGGGGCATCGCCATGATCGCCTAAGTCCTAAAAAGTCCTACGAAAAAGTGTAAAAGCGAAGAGCGGAGAAAAGGGACTAAAAAGGTCTGCCAAAACACGGCCGGCAGGTATTTATAACTACTGGTTGCGCCGTCGAGAACCTTCCATGATTTACCTTCCTGGAATGGTCAGCAGCGACCGTTCCAGATCGGCGCAACATCTACCCTCTCTGTCCCACAGGGCATTCACTCGTCAGCGACGTTTGACGTCACGGGCGGGGGGACTGTCCGAGAGCCGAACGACAGAAATGTGCTGTAGTGCACTTTTTGCCCGTGCGTCGGCCCTACTAACAGCTGGTAATGTGGGACAGGGAAGCGGGGGAGTGTTGACAGAGGCGTCCAGTGCCCCCGGAAGGCCGCCGCACGCCGAAGGTACCAGAAGGACCCACAGCACACGACCGCCCCGCGACACCGAAACATCCATCACCACACCCCCCACCTACCTACAACCTAACATAAGGCCATCGGCCTACACACACTACCGGGACACTGTCCGCAATGGAATCCACTAGCACTGCAGTGGCAATAAACTCTGCAGGCTACCAGGAACAGTGAACTAAAAAAAACTCTACCTGAGAGACTGTGTGAGAACACTCTAGATTTCCACAATTCTAAATTCAAAGCAATGACTTCCCAATAACTGAATAATCTTTAAAATTACAATCCAAGATAACTTTACCGCCTATTTTGAGTATGGATGAGAAGAAAAAACAAAAAAAAAAAAAAAAAAAAAAAAAAAAAAAAAAAAAAAAAAAAAAAAAAAAAAAAAAAAGCCCGAAAATTAGCGTCGTGACAATATATATATCAGTGGCGATGCGTGACCTAATTTGAAAGGCAAGCTACTAATCATATTTGCGACTACCAGGATTTTAGCGTTTAAAAAGGAAAAGAAAATGGGGGTGGGGGAGGCTTTAAACTCGAAATATTGTAACGCAATACCGAAAACCCCATTAAACATTACACATAGAGAAAGAGAGATACAATAAAACCGACTAAAAAGCATATTCAGCGGCAGTAAGCTTGGTAGCCAGTTTAGCAACCTACTGATGTAACGGAAATCGTACCGTAATGGCTTGTATGGCGGCTGTTATGGTATCACGTGTCGCGTCAAAGATTCTTTATGAGGATGTGTGAAGGCAATATGACAATATGTCGGGATACCTGATATTTTAAGATAAAACCAAGGAGCCAGCCAGGGAGTCGGTCAGATTGTCATGTTAATATCTACAGAATGCCGCGTTGCCGTTAGGAAATAACGGCTGGTGATGTGGCCGATCTTGAGGCATGCGCATTATTATAATCATCACTCTCATAAAGCCTTCGTTTAATATCCTGTCATCAACACTGTTGAACAATGTTTGTATTATTACAATAAAAAGCTTTGGAATCCAAGTTGCCAATAATGCCTTGGTAATACTAACTCTGCAAAATTGCATATTTTCAAAGTTAGGTGTAGTATGTAGACACACTATTTAATGGCGAAAAGATTTTTGCAACATTTGGTTTCGATGCGTCATGTGCACACCTGCAGCTCTGCTACATCGTCTGTGTTTGGATGATTTTACTCTCACTTTCTTGGCAAATTATAGACGTACAGACTCACAATAATCTTATTCTGATTGGTGCAGTAAAATGAGAAACGTGTCTGAACAAAGACACGCTGCCAATAACCTTGAAACAGAACTGGCGATGTGTACGTGAGTCACTGAAACAAAGTGGGGCAAAAATCTTTTCGCGACAAAATCGTGGCCCTAAAGTAAAGGTACAATTGATTTAACACAAAATATAGCACACACACAGTTTCCAAATGCCACACGCTACAGTGCGCGCACAGAAAAAACAGCACAGGATCGACGCACAGAAAGTTTGGTAAAAAGTCAAATTATTATGTGGCTAGTGCGTGTGCGCCGCCAATCAAAATTAGAATACTGCCGAGTTCATGTGGAGCTTGGTTATCGATTAGTTTGGAATGAAGCTGACTACAGTTGTATAAGGTTTCTACCCACGTGTTTAGTTTATGTAAACAAGCGTGGTGTTTTGCGAAATTTACGAATTATTAATTTGGGATATCGGGCATCACGCTTTTCATTGATTACAAAAACAAATGTACAATGTAAACAATTATCTTTACTTTTGCTGCAAACACACAAATAATATACCATACATCATTTCCATCACACTTTGTGAAGACATCCCGAACATCTGTCCGTGTGCGGCGATAAATGTAGCTCACGAGATTTATATGTACACGTTTGATGTGTGCCTGTGCTACATCAATTGTAGCGTAGCCTTTAGGCTTCCTTCGGCAACTGGGTTTCCAAAATATTTCATTGTAAAAGTAGCCTACACAAAAATTACTGTCAACAATCGATCTCACAAGGATAGTTTAGATATGTTTATGAGAACAAAGCACAAAACACCTTTAACTCATAAAATTTAATCCTGCAATATTTATAAAAAAATCTAATAAAGATAAATTTTAAATAAGATTAGAAACATGTTAAATTACGCAAATTTCGGGTGTCGGCTTACCTTCTCTGATGTGGTCACATCGTTGCTGAAAAGTAAAAACACTGCTGGAGAAGGTTTAGCACGTAATCCACGTACACAACACTTGCGTTCACATCATTCCGTTTCATTAATGGTTTTTAGTCTCGTAATACTACTTTTAATGCCTAGTATAGAAAGCGCAGCTAAAAATGGTTTATTTCAACGCACAGTAACCAAATTAAATAATAAACGATAATATTCACTTGGCAACATTACCGTGCAGCGCGGGAACTTGCCAATATACTCAATTCGCGTAGCTTGTAAAAATCAACTGCCGGTGACCAGTGTTGCCAACTAAGTTTAAAGAAAACCACTAATGGCACTGGAATAATCACCGGAGACCTATCTTATCAATAGAAAAGTAAATTTCCAATTTACTAGTATCAGTTTAAACTGTCTTCGCCTCCCTGTTTAATCAACGTTTAAGTTACAAAACTTGACCGGTAGTAGATTATCTGAAATCGCAGTAACTGGTAACAAAACCACAAAAGTGGCAATTCTGCTAGGTTCGGCAATATTCGGAACACTTCGGCGAGAAAGCACTGCAATCGTAGCTTCTAACCACGGTCTAAGAGGTAGAGGTCTTGACACTGCGTATGCTCTCCAGCAAGAGAAAGTGGCCCCTTCATGTCGCCGAGCGCTAGTAGTAATTTGGTGGAAGATTTGTCTTGTTTGCGTCTCGCGTTTTAACATTTTTGCAATTATTTACATTAAATAATGTTAATAAGGTAAGCTGATATAGTATATACATGTTCCATATCCATAAATGCATTGGCATGTGTGGAACTGTTTATAAAAGTATTCTGAAGGAATATATTGTGTATTATTGTTTTAGTGAACACATTCGAACAAAAACTATATTTTGTGCCCTACAAAATTTGAGAAATGTTGCAATGTGCATCTACATGTAAAATACTGAAAAATTAAATTTTATTGTTATAAAAAATGTGTTCCAATAAAAAATTACGTTCCCAATTTTTTCTTCGATATAATACTCGCAATTCCGGCAACAACTTCACATTTTAAGCTAAGTCAAATACAAAAACAAGACAAATCTTCCACCAAATTACTACTAGCGCTCGGCGACAAGAAGGAGTCATATTTTATTCCTCAGTGTCAAGACCTCTTCTAACACAGCGTTACGTAGCCAATCCCCTCCCGTGTTCCTTTCGCCCGGTCACCCCTCCAACCCCTTCATTCACCCGAATACTATCGCTGCAACTCTATCCACTAGAAGCGATATTGCAAGCGCTTTCAACAGCTTGCTTTGGTTGTTTACGAGTTCTTATCTTCCAATTGACAGTGTTGTAATCCGAGCGGAATTCGTAAAAGATACCCCTGTCTGCAGGAGTCATAGTTACCTTCTAGTAGAGGCAAGGTTACAAGTAAATATTTATTATAATCAGAAAATTGTCAGGAAGATCCCTGGGCAAGCACTGCTTGCCTTGATTACCCTGACGAGACGCCACTGATATATATATATATATATATATATATATATATATATATATATGTGTGTGTGTGTGTGTGTGTGTGTGTGTTAGTATCCCTGTTGTAGCTTTTTAAGGCCTTTGCTGTTGCTACAATCGTATAATTTGTAACGTAAATAATAAATATATAAATATATGTGAATTGGAAAAATAATCTCTTAATATTTTAAGATAACTTTTGAGTAGATAACTTGAAGAACGTTTAAAAAAAGTTATCTTTGAAATTGGTTCATCGATAAGTAATTTGTGTCAACACTGATCCCTCATTAACTCTGTGGCTTCGAAGTCGGTATAGGTAGAGAACCTACTTATGTTTCAATTAAGGTAAGTTCCTCAACTGTTGTTTTACACAAAAGTGTGCTGGTAACGTTATATGAGGCCTTCCGGCTATGAATTATTGACTGTTACAAAACACGCTCGATACTATGGTACTCCTACTGCTAGGAATCCACCATATAATAGAAAAATATCAGATAACCAACAATGTTTCAAGTACTTGTAGCGTAAACTAGTAAACAGCAAGGTACAACACTGAGATTATACCGACATATCCAGCACCACCGACTATTTATTACGTAGGCAGCATTTAAGAGGACTTTGTACTTATCTGTTGGACAGTGTTGTGGAGTGTCACACGAATAATTTTCTACGCAAAACCGCCGAACTTATTCTTAATGTTGTTACATGTGAAAAAACACCAACTTGAAACTACGTAAACCACTTTTTGAAAATTCAGTATGCTTGTTAGTAACATGATTTTGGTGCCTCTGGAAATGGCTAAAAACGGCTTTTTTAGACTGTTCTTATTTTGAAAATACGTCCTTACTTACTGATAATATTCACAGTGTTTAACAATGTTGGAGGCTGTGATCTGACACATATTATAACAAAAAGATATGTAGTTTTGTATTTTAAAAAATTGAAATTTTAAATTTTCAGTTTAAAATTCAGCCTTATTTTATAATATACAAAAAAATTTCTGTTATATATATATATATATATATATATATATATATATATATATATATATATATATATATATATATATGTCAAATCATAGCCTACAACATTGTTATGCATTGTGAATTTTTTTGGTTTGATATGTCAGTTGGTTTTAATGGCGTGCATAAAACCGTAAAGTGAACATTCTGATGTTTACAGCTCATTACACAAAAACTGTAAGAGATACACAAATTTTCTATGAGGAAGATTTAATCACAATTTATGTCTAAAATAAGAAAAAAATATCTGGTACAAATATAAAAATAAATAAAGATATTGAAAACTGAGGTGAACCGCGCCCCTAAACCGTACATTACAAAGTAAGGTGCGTGCATTGGTCTTTACTTCATAACATGCAAAAATAAAATTTTAGGGTCACCGCTTAAAGTCCCACAGGAAAAAGAGTTCTAGGAAAACATCGCACGCCAGTTTAGCGCTGCGAATAGAAACCATGAGCCTACCGTCGAGAATGGTACTCTGGCCCTTATCACTCCGCTGTACCTGCGCGTCAAACACGGAGATGTGAAACTGGTACACAGTACTCTAAAAGTAATAAACATATGATTTGGTCGTATAATGTTATGAGCAAGGACCAACAAATGTCGTGTTATTGTCACATGACGGCAGACTAGACTCCAAGTTACTGTGTGCCGATCTGACGGCTGTTGTTGGTCGACAGTTAGTGTGGTACGCCTGAAATACTTATCTAACCAATGATATAAGGCCAATTGTAAAATTCCCACTATCTTGAAATGCGGGAACACAAAGATACTGAAGTCCGGATACTATAATGCTACAGAGTGTGTTCGGGCGAGTGTAGCCCAGTGGATTCTAAAGACCTCATGGAATGGAACATAAACTAGTTTCTGGCACCTCAGCATGTGAGATATTAACAGTTAGTGCAATTTAATTATCAAATGAATAATAGACAATTTTAATTTTTATTCGGTTTATGTCATAGCAAACAAAATTACATGTTTTTCTAACCTGAGTTGTAAGATAACATGAAAAATATATTTTTCATTCATTTGTCAAACATAATGTTAAGTGAAACAAATATTTCTCAAAAGTACCAAAATATAATTAATTTTCATTAATCCAAATAGCATAAAAGTGCAGCAAAAATTCAATAGTTATCAAAGTACTAAATATTTCATTTGTCTCAGCTATAGCTCATTAATTTTCATCAACTCCAGTGGTAGTATAATATATAAAATATCTCAATGTTAAGTATTGTACATTTACTTCAAAAAGTAGGCTACATAGCAAAATACGAACGATTACAATTACAATGTCACAGGCAAATATATATTTGATTACTAAGAAATGATCTTACACCTCCTACATAAGAAACACAGTGCTGTGAAATCCAACTAACCTAATATAACCTCGGGAAACCTCTTAGACAAAATCTCCACAGTTACTTCATTAATATTTAATATTCTGTATCTTACTTTAACCACGGTTATATTCAACCTCAATCGTAGTAAAAGTCGCAATAAAGCAAATATGTCTACCAGAGAAATATCTAACATGGATCCTCTACTAATGGTTTTAAATTTCACACACTTAAAATGCTCTCCAATATGGCTACCTTAAGGGTGTGAGAGTGGAATAAAATTATAATTTTATATTTTAAGGAAATAGCTATAGTTTTGCAGGCACCACTTGTGAGTACAAGTTTCCTCTTAGAAAATAATTTTACCTCACATAATTTTCTCATAACGGTACGTTAAAGTTGAAATGTGTGTGGTAACGCAGCCGTGTAAATAGTGAAAACCAATTGAATTACCCAAATGAAATAATTCACAGTGAAATAACATGATTTGAACTACGAAACATAACATTTATGACACCACAACGCAATATTTTGAATTTAAAAAAAAATCGAAAACACACAAAAAATTGCTGCAAACTCAGTAGTTTTTAAAATATAAATGTAGTTCACTGAGATTATTTTCTAATATAAGCTTACTTAGTCCATGTAATCTTACTTCAGTATAAATTTTTTCGTTTTTAAGTTAGTCAAACTGGTATTCACTATTTGCACGATAGCGTTACATGAAAATTTCGACCTTGACGAACCGGTATATGAAAGGAAACTGTACACAAAAGTATCGTCAGCAAATTTAATATTTTTTTTTTCGTAACGTTATGGAATTTTGGTAATAAACGCACTTAAACATCCTTAAGGCAGTGCAGACTTTACCCACACGGGCAAAATTTTACACTATCTGATACCAGTTTGTTCAAACCTATGTCAGTACTCATAATACAACATCATGACTTGCTTTCTTATTGAAGGCGATAAGAGTTAAGAGTAGGCCTACCTACAGTAACCTACAGTTATCCCGACTCAGGTTTGTATGCGGACGTGGTCAAGTATATCAACCAAAATCCTGGGCTTCCAGAATAATCCCGTAGTGGAATAAAGATAAATAAATATCGTTTTAAAATGATGTTGGAGGGACTGTGTATCGCACCCAGAATGCATATTTTAGTGACTGAGAACTCGCAGGCCATCTTCTGCGTGACCCGAAAGATCACACTAAATGAAACTCTATTATGGAAACACGCCGAAACGAAAAGGCGGGGGAAACGGGAGATCCCCGAGAAAACCCACCGGCCAGCGAATTCGTACGGCACGATTCCCACATGTAAATATCCGGGGACCGAGCCCACCGGGATTCGACCCGTTACGGAATCGTTACATGATGGCGGAAGTGACGTCGTAGCAAAGGCGACACAAACACAACTCTTATACAGAAGGGTCCTGAAATACAGGTACAAACGCAGGGAGGTGATTCCTTATGGAAATTAAAGTAGGACATATGTAGGACACTTTGTACCTAAGTGTAATATTGTGGGAGTAATGAGCCGCAGAATATCGAATTAGAAACCCGTATTTATTTTAAATATCGGAAACAGAATTATGTAAAACGACAATACACTGAACATTGTTTTGTGTTATTATAGTCTACAAACCCACATCAAATGCTGGATGATACCTTCAGCCATTACTAAAAGAACAGATGTGGCTACCCTCTAAGTGGACTAAACGTTTGTGCCATCGGGATAGTGGAACATTTGACGACGTTTTATTGAGTAATGCGAGCTTTGTAATAAAATGGCCCTCTTATTGCAACTGTCTAGGGTTAATAGTTTTTGTGAAAAATGCACGCCAAGCTTTGGCTGAAGCGATATAGTACTAGGAGAGCCTAGGCAATACTGTGTACATTGTGTTTGGAAGTGCTCAATTGCTATTTCCAAAATGGGTTAGAAAACATTACATACGAAAAATATCGTACAGTAACTTGTAAGGGAGATATCCACCCTAACAAAGCGACGTTTAACCGAACAAAAATTAAATCTAACAGACAATAAGAAAGGTATTGTGAATAATTACACTGATCGTAAGTATTTGCACAGCCACTATTGTAGTGTACAACTTCGAGAAAAACGAGGGGGTGGTACGGTCCTACCAATGTGTGTGTAACATGTAAGTACTTTGTATGGCTTTTCAAAGATGTAATACAAATGCATAATACAAGTCACCTTCACGCAACATGTTTGTGTGAACTATTGAGAAGAAACACATGTGAGGGTGCACTTTATTTCCTGCTAGGTATGCAACCCGCATTGCAGAGGGGGCCATACTACCATAATTTATTTTCTGTGTGTAAATGCGGGTTACACGATAGGACAGAATCCTGTTTCTACAGATCTTCTGATAGTTGTATTCCAAATGGGTAAAAAACATTGATTAACTCTTAATGATTGTACATTTGGGTTAATTTTGTTGGTTTTGTTTTTATTTTATTTTAGATTGCAACTGCAAGAGAACGTGCCTTGCGAAAATGTCACATTTTCTTACAGTAACTATTCAAAGTGGCGACCACCACCTACTCCGCTACACAATTGACAGCGACGAATAATTGATTGCGTCACGCGATGCAACATGTGTGGGGTGTTGCGAATTGTAATACATGCATCAGTAATCCGGGCACGAAGTTTAGCTACTGTGTTGATCGGGGTCTCGTATACTAATGTCTTCAGGTGACCCCACAGAAAGAAATCAGGTGGCGTCAGGTCTGGGGAGCGTGGTGGCCACTTAACAGGTCCACCTCTGCCTATCCATCGCTCACCAAATGTGGTGGTAAGGTGACGACGAACTTCCAAACTGAAGTGTGCAGGAGCTCCGTCATGTTGGTACCACATACGCTGGTGTGATTTTTAAATCCACATCCTCCAACAGAACTGGATGTATGTCTTCTAAAAACTGTCGATAAAGGCGGCCAGTCAAACTCGCCGGCAAAAAATAAGGGCAGATCAGATTGTCGCTGACAATGCCGGCCAAGACATTAACAGAAAATGTCACTTTGTGACGGTGTTCAACAATCGCATGTGGGTTGATGTCGTTCCATACGTGACTGTTTCGACTTTTGTGAATGTCATCACGAGTAAAAGAAGCCTCGTCGGTCCACAATCTGTTGCGAGAAAATCCAGGTTCGTTTGCGCATTGATGCAGAAACCAGCGAGCGAAATCGACTCGTGACTGAAAATCAGCTGGTTGTATTGCTTGCACCTTTTTGCGATGAAAAGGGTGTAGTAGTTGTCAATGCAGAACCCTCAACACACTTTGGTGGCTTGCATGCATTGTGCGAGCAATTCCACGTGTGCTACTTGATGGCGACTCGGCGATGCGTTCCAATACTTCCTCCTCAAAGTTGACTGTTCTAACATTGCGTCTCATGCTGGTGTCATACCTGTTCGCTGTAAGTGTTTCAGTCTCGCGTAACCGTCGGTCCACAGACGAGAACATTCGATGTCCTGGACAATGTATGTTTGGAAATGTCTGTGCATACAGACGCTGAGCTTCCCTCGCGTTACCTCCAGCAGCACCATACATGAGATACATATCTGCCATTTCTGCATATGTGTAACATCTCCATGTTGCGCACCAACTGTACAATGCCACCCGGGCACACCACGGTAGCGGCACAGAATAGTTAGGAATACAGAAGTGAAATAGCCGGCAGGCCAGCGAACTCAGTCACACACGCCAGCAAAATGGCTTTCCTGGCCAGCAATATGGCGGAAACACCTACCACCAATCAGCGTGAGGCAGCTGCTCTGATAACCGGCAGCCAATCCAATAGGAAACCTGCAGTAACGTGCAGGATCCAAACATACACGGAGCTGGTATCAACAACCTCGGGCAGCCAATAAGCGGCCAAGTTCGCCCGTGTCAAAGGAGCCGCCACGTCATTTCACGTCTGTATTACTATTTAGTCTGTGGTAGCGGTGCTAAGCGAACGATGTGCGCGCAACTGTGTCGTATGACCAGCCTTGCAATGCAGGTTGCATACCTGGCGGGCAATAAAGTGCACTCTCACATGTGTTTCTTCTCAATAGTTCACATAAACATGTTGTGTGAAGGTGACTTGTATTAAGCATTTGTATTACATCTTTGAAAAGCAATACAAAATTACCTACATGTTACACACACATTGGTGAAACCGTACCACCCCCTCGTTTTTCTCGAAGTTGTACACCACAATAGTGCTTGTACAAATAATTTAGATCAATGTAATCATTCTCAATACATTTCTTATTGTCTGTTAGATTTAATTTTTGTTCGGTAAAACATCGCAGTGTAAGGGTGGATATCTCCCTTACAAGTTACTGTACGATAATTTTCGTATGTAATGTTTTCTAACTCATTTTGGATAGAGCAATTGAGCACTTCCAAACACAATGTACACAGTATTGCCTAGGCTCTCCTAGTACTATATCGCTTCAGCCAAAGCTTGGCGTGCATTTTTCACAAAACTATTAACCCTAGACAGTTGCAATAAGAGGGCCATTTTATTACAAAGCTCGCAGTACTCAATAGAACATCGTCAAATGTTCCACTATCCCGATGGCACAAACGTTTAGTCCACTTAGAGGGTAGCCACATCTGTTCTTTTAGTAATGGCTGAATGTATCATCCAGCATTTTATGTGGGTTTGAAGACTATTATAACACAAATCAATGTTCAGAGTATTGTCGTTTTACATAATTCTGTTTCCGATATTTAAAATAAATACGGTTTTCAAATTCGATATTCTTGCGGCTCGTTACTCCCACAATATTACACTTAGGTACAAAGTGTCCTGCATATGTCCTACATTATTTCCCATAAGGAATCACCTACCTGCGTTTGTACCTGTAGTTCAGGACCCTCCTGTATAGTTATTATGACAAGAAACTCGTAAACATAAACGCAAACACCGACAGCCTATTACAATTTTAATAAGAGAAAGGAATTTGGTTGTTATAAGTGTTTAGAAATGTATATCAATATAGTCGACTACATGTAATATAGTAAATTCAACTTTGTATTTATTATATTAAAATAATGTTAAAGCGTCTTTAGATGCACCTGAAGATCGGAAGGGAATCTAACCCAGATAGGTTTGGTGGGAAGCGAATGGTCTGACCATTCGGCCACTGTGGCCCCCGTCAAACTGAAGTTCATGCTGGTTAACTGTTGTGTTTAGCATAGTAAGTGCCTACGTCCATTGTAACACAGCCTTAAGACAGCCGGGAAAATATTCAGTCGCTCTCCTGCAATCGACCCGGCTACTTCGTCTTGGCCGAAGGCCACGGCCGAACAAGGCCTGATTACTGGCGTGTTGATAGCAGGTTAATGGAACGTGTAGTGATGATTATCACAGTGATATAGCAAACAACTGATGTGAGAGTGAAGTGCTAATTATTATCTATTGCTGCTGCTTCTATGAGGTGAGTGTTCATGCTTTAAACTAGCGAGCGACGATCGTATAAGTGGTGAAGGTTGACCAGGCAATACGGCGCCCAGACCAGGTAAGACTTTCTTCTTCAAGTCCCTTATAACTAGAGGTACGTATATTTCGCAGATACATTCCAGGTCAGGTTAAACGTCAATTATGTGTACTTCATTGTCATATCAGTGACTTGCTGGCGGCTGTTACGAAACGCGTTTGACTACTGCAACCCATTAGTAAATAAGGAAATAATGCGAAGTGTTATCGCTTGCTACCTGCTTGTACGGTTATAAGCCAATAGATAATGGATTGTGGCCAGTGGGTGTATAGGACTGTCAAGTCTAGGCTGCTGCCAAATGAATCCGCGAAATTGACGTACCTCTATTTATAATGCTACGAAAATATATACCGGTATTAGCTCTGTAATTGTCATACTTATTAATATTACGACATACACTGCGGTGGTACTTCTGCACGGAAATTCTCACACCGGCCGTACGTAGACAGGACCCATTTAACGATGGGAACTGTGCAGCATATTGTTATATACGACGGCTAGATATGACGGTTGATGGTTTATCGCGGGAAAACTTTACTTTTTGCTGGGTTTCAACGTGCGTTCAGCTTATGAAAAGATTACTGACTTTCACTTGTGCGTAGAGCTGTTTCCTTACTTGACTAAGTCAATAAGAATCTCGCTATTGTCACATTTGATGCCTATTATTGGTCTGCAGACAGATAAGTTGTGTCAGACGTATAAAACCCAATCATACGTGTCGCAAGGAACCACAGTATTTTAAGGGTATGTTGATACAAGGTATTTTAGCGACATACCGTCATCCCTTAGAGATGGCCTTCTGCTGTTAACTTGTATGAGGAGTGTGAGATAATTTGCAGATGCTGACTGTGCTAGTTTAATTTTGTATACAATCAGAAGGAAAAAATTTCAGTAAAAATTTGTAACGCCCTTTGTTTACAAGAAAAGTTTCATTAAAGGTCCGAAAACAACATCGAAATGGCATTAAAATGAAGTTTGAGGTAATTTCTGTATACGGACTGCATTCACTACATATGTGACCAAACTGCAAGGAAATACTTGTTGGTAAAAAGTCGTCAAGTCCTTTGTTTACGATAAAATGGCATAGTAGTGTGAACAACCAACCCTATATGCCCTCTCACAGGTATTTTAGAGACATCTCGCATACTAAGGGCCTGGAGACATTTTACCAATGAGTATTTTCTGCTTAGTTTTGGTCGCTAATTTGCATGGTGCAGTCGTTGTCTGCGAATTATCTTACATACTGTATGTGGTGTTTATATATCGCACTCCCAGTACGATACCAACATAACTAAAAAATCAACATTTTTTTAGTTATGGTAAAATTTAGGATAGTTTTCGCTATCTAATACAGCACTGACACAAGCAATGAAAACATTCCAAACATTAAAAAAAAGTTTCATCTTAAAGATTTTTTCCAATTAACAGTAATTGTTAGAGCTTAGACTAACATTTATAGCATTTATGTTGCATGAGGAGAAACATCAAATGTTATGTTTCGGTGCAACAACATGTTTTGTGTTATGCTGATATTACACTGCCATCATCTAATTATTTGGAAGTATGTATGTATGTATGTACAAATGCATTTATCTCAAAATGTCGTATTTTGAGATATGTCGGTCTTGCATTGGGGGCGCGAAAAAAAATGTATACATGCCGGTATTTCACAGCAAAGCTCAATGTTTTGGTGTAGTGTAGTTTGCATGGTTATTACATGAAATGTTATGAACATTAATCAGATTTTTTTCACTCTATGATGTTTCGGGCGTACGAAATTGTAATCAAATGACTCGTGTTGTTTTTTAAGTACCGTTCCGTAATCTACAATGCATTATTTTTCGAAGTTTAACAAATTTGGGACAAGTTTAATCAATAGTTTCTTTAAAAAAACATTAGCCATACATGCTGCAGAGCATTTCAGAATGCAAGTAGAAGACCCCCTTAAGAGTGTTCATGTGCGATAAAATCATAATTTTATATTTTTATGAAATTTCGTTAGTTTTGTAGACGATACTCCTATGTGAAGTTTGCTCTTACAAAACAATTTTAGCTCTCATAGTTTTCTCATAACGCTGCGTCAAAGTCAGAATTTGCTTCGAAGGTGTCAAGTTTCTTGTACCTTTCACGCCAACCTCTAAGTTTACGAAAATCTGTAAACCGTGTCGTAAGGTGGTTGCTGAAATCTGCAACCTGCCCTTACCTGAAGAGATCCAAGAAGATCGAAACACGGGTATGTCATTCTTATCCTTGGACGGCCTTACGGTTGGGATAAGAATGGGGATTTAACCAATTGCTATATTCCCACCGTAGCGGGTGGTGTATCGAGCGGAGCTCACTACGTCCTAAAGAGATACCCATGAACATGAAGGAGACCAAACAGCTGGTAATTTCATGTTCATGGGTATATCTTTAGGACGTAGTGAGCTCCGCTCGATACACCACCCGCTACGGTGGGAATATAGCAATTTGTTAAATCCCAGTTCTTATCCTAACCGTAAGGCCGTCCAAGGATAAGAATGACATACCCGTGTTTCGATCTTCTTGGATCTCTTCAGGTAAGGGCAGGTTGCAGATTTCAGCAACCACCTTACGACACGGTTTACAGATTTTCGTAAACTTAGAGGTTGGCGTGTAAGGTACAAGAAACTTGACACCTTCGATCACATACCGCCAAGAAACACAGTTTAACAGAATTTGCTTGTTACGCTGCCATGCAAATAGTGAAAACCAATCAATCTACTTACGAAATAATTCACTGTGAATTTACATCCCGTTAGCTATGCAATAAAACATTTAAAAATCCACAATGCCATATTTTTAATTTTTTGAAAAATCACAAACGAACAGAAAACATTTACAAAATTCAACATTTTTTAAAACATATAAAACTATTTCGCGGGATGTTTCTAAATGTTTTATTACGTAGCCCATGTCATGTTATTTCACTGTGAATTATTTCACTTACATAAGTTATAATAATAGTGATGATGATTATGTGACTTTCTGTGTGTAGGTGACTAAGGTGAGTTGAGAAGGGATTAATTTGTAAGTTAATTTCTATTTGCATGCGATACCTTTTCTTACCACAATGTAGATTCTTGTAGGTTCGTCGTTTAAACATAGGCACCACATCTCAATTGATAGAGCAGTTTATTGATGAAAATGAAAATAAATAAAACAAATTCAAATGTCTCTCACCCTAGGTTAAACACATAGTTTAGACACAATTTACTATAAAGTAGAAAATTTCTTGAGTTAGGTTAATGTTGATTCTAGGTTCTATTAAAATTCCTCGGCTAGGGATAAAATTTAAATTTAAGTTCAATTATGTATGTTTGCTCAGTCGGTTTACATGATATTCGGACCCAGGACCTCTGGGTTTGAGCTCGTTGGCAAAATTTAGGCACACCAAACTCATTTAAAATTAGAAGACGAAAAATTTTATGTAATTAAATTAATTTGAATTGAATATCCAAGTCAATATTTGGAATGGTCGGCCTTGTACACAAGATTGGTAAGCGTGGGGACGCTACAGGCATACATATTCAACATGGCTATCCTTACAATGTAGGCTGAAGGTCTCGTCGTCTTCATGACACTTCAAAAATTAGCCTAATTATATTTCTGATAACGGGCCTCTTCTCAAAATGGCCTAAAACTGACGGACATACTGTCCTCTATCTACTGAGTTCCCAAGCCTAACCTTAGGTTGACGGCAGAAATGAAAATGTTCCATTTTCTCCTGGGCCGGTTCTGCCGCATGCTTCACCTAGCAAAATTCAGGGAACTCTTCCTGCTCTGTACAAGAAGCATAGAATCTATGTTCTTCTCCAAATTGGAAGCCGTTACCTTTGCAACCAATCAACAAAAGAGGTATAAAACCTTCAATCTGCTCAGAGAAACCTCTCTGGAGCAGATAATTACTCTATACCTAGTAAGTTAAACTATAATTATACTATGTACAATCATATGGTAGTAAAACATTTTAAACAAGTATTTCAAATTTACATTAAAATTATTTAGCATATGTTAGAATAAACTCAGAAAATATTTTAATAAACAATTATGCAAAACTTAGATAATATTAACATATTCATAAAATATTTGCAATATTTTCTTAGAAGAAAAGTTATAAGAGTGTTTTCAGAAATTCCATAACAAATTTAAATAGCTTTTGGATAATTTAACGTCTATTACAAATAACTAGGAGTGAGAGATTTTCTTAATCTAGCACAAAACAATAATAACATTAAATTAATTAAGTTGAACAAAAATTACTATAGTAAGGTGGGAACTGTCAAAACACTAAAACTTCTGATGCTTCCTTTAATAGCAAAGTCTTTCTCAGTTCGTTATATCATTAAACATAAATAAACTTTAAAACCTGTGACGATCTCGTTACAAAGCAACTGGTTTTTACTATTTGCATGGCGGCAGTACAAGCAAATTTTGACTTTGAATCATCGTTGTGGGAAAACTATGCGAGCTAAAATTGTTTTGTAAGAAAAAACTGCACTCAGAAGTATCGTCTACAAAACTAGCGATATTTTATAGAAATATAAAATTATGGTTGTATCGCTCTTGAACACCTTTAAGAATGAGAGATTGTCACCATCCCGAGTGTCTGTTTTTTGTGTCATAACTATTCTTCTGAATAAATGTATGCAACTTTAACCTAACTATAGATCAGAATAGATATTAAGTGAATTTTAGACACCCTAAATCTTTGTTTGCCGTTACTGCAGTTACAGATCCGATTGCAGTTAGAACATTACTATTTCTTTATTAACTGCAATTCGCCTACTTAAAGGACTCTTAACCTTGCTCTGATTGGCACAGTCAAATGAAAGACGATTCTGTACAAGTTAACGCATCCAATAACTATCAAACAGAGTTGCAGATGTGCATGAAAGGCAGTAAAAAAGTATTATGCAAAAATCTTTTCGCTGAAACTTCCGGTCCCTACTCATCAGTTATGACTAAGGACCTAAAAAATTTGCGTTTGTATTTTGAACTCAAGCTATGACTAAACAACTGTAACTATGTATCACATTTGCAATTGGACGGCATTAAGCAGTTATGTACAGACCTGGCCACATAAAATGATCGCTCTCTTGTAAGTGAAAATTTGTGTAAGTCCTCTTCGGGTATATTCGGCTGGCACTCCATGCGCATGCGTCAGTCGCTGGTGCTGCGCGAGCGTGGCTTCGTGTTGAGCGAATACACATCGTCGGAGGAAAAAGCGCACAACTCACAAAGTGAAATATCTCTGATATGTTGAGTCTTATTTTGACGAATATTTACATAATATAAAGAAAAATTGGTGTAAAGCATTATGAATAATGTAGGGATAATTCACAAAATCTGTTATAAATGTATCAGTATGATACTATATAAATGTAGACTCTCCAGCTTTAACTAGCTGGCCATTCGCTGCTGCGTCACTAGAAGCCGCAAACCAGATAACAAGACATTCGTGCCACGTTTCCTGCAGGTTTGCTATTGGTTCAAGATCGCTTCAATACGTATCTTACTATGATCCACTCGCAAATGTTTCTCTTCAAATATCTTGCATTATAGCTTGTCCTGGTATTAACTCCAGAATTACAACGCCCATACAAATGATTACTTTACTTATTCGTAACTAATAACTAGTGCCACTAATTTTTGGTGAAAAGATT
>PNEQ01125023.1:0-18465 GCA_003012365.1 Medauroidea extradentata
ATCCAGCAGGTCGCCAGACAATGAGTTGCACGCGGTAAAGCATTGCTTAGTATTGTCACATTACCAAAGTTTATTTTCGTATTGCTACTGTAAATGATATATGAATGTAATTAAACTGCCCAGAAAAATAAAACATGGTAGAAAACATAACACCGGCGAGCACGCAGCGCTCGACACATGCTTGTCAATCTGTCGTAGGCAGCGTGGTATCACGTAACTCAGTGACCTCGGGACATCTCAATACATTTTCTTCCTGGTCTTTTCCGCTCTCTTTCACAGCACACACATGCTTGTATCTCTCCTGATTCTCTCCCCGCCCCACCTCCGCCACCGGACGATACAGTTAGTCCACAGCTGGTAACCAGACGTGACCTTGAGACACGTTGCCGGCCGCGCCGCTTCCAGTAAATTATTAAAATGCTTCGTTAAATAACTAAACACAACTCATACGACTTTATTTTAAGGCACAGGTTAAAACTTTTGGTTTTCCTTCGTGGAAAAATTTTTTTTTGTCTTGGCAAAAATGTAAAATACGCATAAGAGTCGCACCCCACATTTTTGTCACTTAAAATTGGCACAAAATGTGCGACCCATACGCGGGTAAATACGGTAATAAAAAGTAACCTTAACTCATAAATACCAGCGAGTTAATGTCTCATAACACTGGTTTTTCTCTATTGACTAATTTATACAACATGCACTATTGCCGTTACGAATCTCGTAAATGCTGGCATATTTTATTTGATTTTGTAACTCAAAACCGCCACTAAATACAGACATGACACACGCAATTCAAGAATTCAAGTTTCGTTCAGTTCTACTGTCACGAACAACGACGACGCACCACTTCAGAAACAATAAATAACGTATTTTCTTAATATGTGAAATAAAAAGTATGTTGTTTTTAGGCTGGCAAATGTAAAACATAATTTACAGAATACCGATGGTTTCACATCATTTGGCAATGATATTCACAGTAACTTCCAATACTTTTGAATATGTATATATGCACAACGGACAAACACACGCAAATGATGCAAATGCGAGGCGGCGAAAAAACGGCGAGAACCTACCTCTTATGCCACCTGTCGGTGGAACTTTGAACTGTCTGAAGCGCGGCGCAAGCTGTAACGAGCAAGATGACATGAGGTCGACGACAACGTCACATTATTCTGGCGCCAATTGAGTCTAATTGTACTGTAAGTAGGAATGTCAATAAGATCATAAATAAATATTTTGAAGTATATTAAATACAGAGAGGTCGATTTCATCTGATGTTCTTTCAATAATGCTGTATTCAAATAGGAAAATACACGGTACTACATGCGACGAATCGCTACCAACCATACAAGCAGTAAAGTAACTCTGGCTAATGGTGACTTATATGCAGTAACTACTAGTGATTTTTTTCAAAGGTTAAATCTTTAGTGCTCACTTTATCCCGAATGACCTACATCTATTTTTAGCAGTGCGTTTCTTACAGCACAGCACTCACCAAGGAAAATACAACAGATAAGCAATAAGTGAAACAAATATAGTTTTCAGCAGACATTCCTTAATTTTTTACTCTAGTTTTTCACAGTTTCTCAAAAAATGGTTGTAATAATTGGATGGTTGTAATAAAGGTAGTCGACTGGATTTTACTGTATATTAGTATTCAAACCAGGCAAACATAGCTTTCTCAACGCCATCGGGATCATCATATTTTTTTTTTTTTTAATTCTGTGTTCCAGTTTCTCTTTTCCACTGCATAATCCAAAATTGTAATCGAAAACAATAATCAATGAACCAAAGCAGAAAACACACATTTAAGTTGAAAGCACAATGATAGCAAATTACTATAAAAATACTGAACCTGGTTGCATGTAAAATGACAGTATTTTATAGTGACAGAAACGTACTTGCTTGAAATGGGTAGGGAGGTAAATTTACAAGCCGGTAGAACCTGTCTGAGGTGTCACAGAGGCTGAAGGAATAACGGGTGTAGGAAAGAGAAGGAGGAGCCAGCTTGGGGTTGGTGTAACTACAGCAGATAGATAAGAAAACCGCACTTCATCAGTACATGACGCTTAAAACATGCTTCTTCTGATTAAATCACAATTTTTCATAGAAAATTTCAGCATTTTTTGTTGATTCCTCCAAAAAACTTGGTTATAACAAGTTCTTACTGTTACCATGCTCGCTGTTACAGGATTATACTAGAGTACATTTTGAAATTAATGATAAGTTATCTCCACAATGTATTTAAGTGAAACCTATCAATTGGTTTTTTTGGAACTATTATGCTCTTACTCCCTCCTATAGCAGTACAACTCTTCACGTACATGACCATTATACATGCAAATGTATCTTGCCCACAACTATCGTCTCCCAAATTTTGTAAACTATCTTTTGTTCCACCGTGTACATGACAATGGAGGTGCGGAGGAAATACCACTGTTTTAAACAACTCCAACTGTATGCAAAGTCCTCTTGACAGTTCACGTTTTCAGCTACCGTGGCTCAACAAGTTCTTGCGATAGCACTCAAAGCTGCACAGAGGAACGCCAGTCTTTGAGCACGAGTACTTCTTAACGTTGCCACAGCCTTGAAGTGCACACAGCACTACTTGTGGTGGGACACTGAAAACACATGGTGACAAAGTGTCAAGGGCCACTCATAAATACTGTATACAGTAAAACCCTCTTATAATGTTTCTGAATGAACATAAAACATGTCTCCTTTATAAAGGAGAAAACCATATAAGAAGATAATTTTTAGCATTATTAAACTGTTTAATAAACATAAATGAAGGTAGCTTTATAACCAGGAAAACGTTAGAAGTGGATCATTATAAAAAGACCAGCAGCATGAAAACCAAACAAACACCTGACCTCACATTTTCTTCTAGTAAATATTATCTTCTTATAATACAAATACTGTCTCTACCTGACAAGTGAAGGTCTGGGATGAACAATTTGCTGCAAACCTATCTGCCTGCAAAAAAAATTACTGTAATGACTTTCATTCTCATTTAAAATCACACGGTTCTAAATTTTTGGACATTTTGCCAACAAGGACAACTAATGATTAATGCATTTGAGTTATTGTTGAATTCTAATAATAATTTCTTACATAAATTAATTTATGTTTTACTTCAAGTTCAAATTAAGTAAGTTTATGTAAGAAATGTTTAAGCAGCAACTTTGTACACTATATTAATTTTACGGTATAAGCAACTTTTGGATTTTATAGAGGTTAAAATTCGTTAATTTGGAGCTCACCAATTTTTTTTCAGAATCTGTAAAACAACACAAAACTACGCAATTGCTGTAGAGCACAGTAATTATAATTATTCATTCTAGTTCTTGAATATTATGGCGTAGTACCAAAGAATACAAATTAACATAAACCTGAACAGGTGTTTCTGCCCTGTTCTTGTTTTGAGATTGAGTTTCGGAAGTGATGTGGCTGGTACCCGTTTTTTGGGGTCAGGATTGTCCTAGGCTGGAGTTGTAAGAGGGAGTCCCCCTATCTCTCTCTTTCTCTACTCTACTGCAGTCGGGTGTGCCGCGGTTAGTCTCCATTTGACTGTCGTGCCTTCGGCTAGGGTGGCCATTGAGCAAATTAAATGGCATTGGAGAGCGGTGGTGGGGTCTCGGTGGGGGGAGTGGGAGTGTGGGTGGGAGGAGTGGTAGGCTTGATGAAGGGGTGTCGTGTGTGCCTCATCCTTTGCTGTGTGAGCTTTCCTCGGGTTTGGACGACTTCGTAAGCGCGAGTGTGGTATGAAGGATGGAAGTTCGCCTCTGTAGTCTTGCTGATGTTTGGCAAAGCTTAGTGATAGTAGACTGATGTCTTTGGCGTGGCAGTCGCTCAGGTTTGGAGAGCTAATATGTTTTATATGTAAATGTTGTATTGAAGGGTGCTGTAACCAAAATTGTAAGGGTCAAAGTGAAGTGTTTAAAGGTGCATAAATTCCTTCATTCCAGAATTCTCGTTTTATCATTTTAGCAACCTTTGTCACAATGCTTATAAGGACAGATTGTTGACTAAATAACTCCACACAGAGGAGACATGTGTTTAAGAACCATTGAATTGTGCTTTATTTTAAACATTTTGGTACAAACCAATATCAGAAGAATTGGGATAGGGCATGGATGCACACATTCTCAAATGGAAACAGCAAAAACATCAGCCAATAAGACCAGATGCCATGTACTGTCTCTTATAAGATAATTCTTGTCATCCTGTGACTTTCAGCAGTCAAAAACCATTTGTTATCTTGCACAGTGAGCTCTGTGTTCAAGTTTGCTGAAGAGCTATGAGGCACTAGAATCAAACCTAAAGAAACTCATGGATACATTACATACATACATAGGTCAAATGTTGTATGTCAGTCATACTCCTCTTAGTCCACAGACAGTGTGTTGGTAAACACAATCATATGTAGAGTACCTGGCTGCCTGCGAATGGAGGGGGAAGTCCATGCCAGGTGGTAGGGACACGCTGATACCCTCAAAGCAGCTGCGATACAACACGCGAGGACCCAGCCTCTCCGTAGCTCGAACTTTCTGCGCTCCCTTCGCTCCCTTGCACTCCTGTTTTTTCAGCAGACGCTCCATTGTCTTTTTCTGCAAGCACATATTAAAGAACTCCATTATCCCTTACGTCTTAAGTCCTGCTGTTACATACAACAAAGTAGGTACCTTTAACAAAAACCATAGGGCACTGTGAAGCAAAATATGGGAGGAAGGGGCCACATTGTCAAAAAAATTTCTCATGCAACTGTATGTATTAGTAATAATTCTGCACAACCTATAAACATCAATATTCATGTCATCACGTAAGTCAAAAGGTTGCAATGCGCAAACTTTTCATTTTATAGATGAGTAATTTATTATACTGAAGTTGGGAGGAGGAACAGGATGGAGGCATGTACCTCCTATTCTCACCCTACATTTACGACAAAACTTAACCTGTAACGTCAACTTACCATATGTACTCGTGTAATAGTGTGCCCCCGTGTATAGAGCTCACCACCATTTTTACGGAAGTTCCAAGAAAAAAAAATTTAATGTGCCTTCCAACATGTAAGAAAAATGCAAGGGAGAAGGAAATGGTGGAGCAGGGTGAGGGAAGCATTGACTAAGGGCATCAAGGGGAGGGGAGTGGGGGTGGAAGGAAACCATGGCTTGCCTGCCTGCCAACCAGCCCACCCCTCCCCTCTTGCTGTGCTGTGTGCCACGCTTGGGGTGGCGACAAGCTGGGGACTGTGTGGCCCCAACCACCACCCTGCCTTGCTTTCTCTCTCCGTACGAGGAAGGGGGAGAGAGAACAGTGCCACCCATTTTTCTTCCTTTCTATCCCTACTGAAAGACAGTTGGTGGCCATATGAGACTTTAAAAAACTTCTTATATTGCTTCAGCCCTCCACCTACTAAATTTAGTTTCTGCTAGTAAAGTCTGGCAATCATCAGACATTTAACCCACATATTGTGTAAGCACTAAGCAAAACTTTGAACAGAACTGTGGATAAAGACAAACAAATAAATTAGGCTTCTAACAGCATTAATTACAGCAGGGAGGAGGGGGGAGATAAATTAAAGGAAGAGGAGGAGTGGGGCAGTGAGAACATTCTCTCTCTCTCTGCCTCCCACTCTTGACACCCCTCAGTTTACAACTACAACTCTGCCTTCTTGTCAACAGCGAGGTCATTTGTGACAATGAGGTAACTTGGTACAATGACAGGAGCTGGGAGAGGAGTCGTACATGGCCTTTCTTAACGAACTATCCCAGCATTCGCCTGGGCAATTTTGGTAAACCATTACTACTTTTATTGAGCAATAAAGGGAATCACTGAAACACACCAACATTGTTTTTTGTTTGGCTCATACCTCTGTTGCACCACCAAACACTGCAAAGCTGAAGTGTCACAGTTGATTGTGCTATGTGGCACACAAAACAAACATGCCTTTCACAACCACCTAATGGTGTACTAAGTCCTACGCACCACAGTCACTTAGTGCCTAAACCACAACTTGCGGGCAACCACACTTTGAAACACGAGAGTGATAGTCTTCAAATACACCAAGGGTAGCTAGTATACTTGGCTGACTACAGAAGTTCGACAGGTTCAATCAGTCTCCTATTTTCTTTCTTTATGAATAACCTTCATCCAATACTTGTCTCCACTTTATAAAGAGCAGGTAAGGAAGTCAACAGTATATGAGATGTTGCAGTGAGAGAAAATAGATTCAGTGCTTGATGAAAAATATGCAGAACTTTTATTGCAGTACCTAATTTTTGGCATCAATTAGTATTGTAAATAACCGTATGGGTCATGGGTCATAATTTACTGTACGTTTATACAATGTAATAAATAGGTATTTCATTCTGAACCATTATTTTAACAGAAGAAGAAGAAATAAAAACCTACTTCAAGTAGAAAACCTAGTGTTACCATGTTGTGAGTGTTTTCAATTTATAGTACTAAGTTATTACCAAGAACTGTAACAGTTTGTAAAATGAGATACTTAGTTTGACGTACTGCCAGTGCGCAAACTTATCGGCTCGCATCCCTAAATTCCATATTTTTCAATGACCATGTATTTTTCTCGTAGTAGGATTATGTTGGCAACAAGACAGTGCTGCCACCTATGTTCATTAGCTGGGTTTGTATTATTATGTGCATATAAATATGTCATGCATCAGTTTTCTACATAAGTGATACTGTAACATACCTAAAGCCATAGTTAAAGACTCATATCTCACCACAGTTTGCACTCCAGTGCAAAAATACTGAGTATTCAGCAAGCACGGTATCGTATAACAATGATAAAAGTATCTTCAATATTGTATTTATCCTAAATTTAATTTTCCATAATTAATAATTGGGTAACACAGCAATACAAATAACCTTCAAGTGTAATATTTGTATTAAAAATGTAAATTTTCATGAGCTTAGGGTATTCGTGAGGAGTGGGGTGGCCCAACTGAACTGTAACTAGCAGACAGCTTCTGCCCTCCTCTGCGGTAGTCCTACCACTGCTAATATTTCATCCCAGACAGGTATAAAAGGAGAGCATCTTCAGCAGATCATCAGTAGTCTAGGGCTCAGCTGCCATAGAGCTAACTAAGCACTCTCCTCACCTTCCTAGGGTAGAGGACTGAAACAGGCTACCTAAGCCTACCCACGTAATCCAGTGTTGTGGGCTGAAACCAGCCATCTTAGCCTTCACTCCCTTTACCGTCAGGTTGACGAATGAAACTGGCCAACTGAGCCCTACTAACAAACTACAGTACTTATGAAAGTACTAAATGTAAGATGGAAGACCCTAAGCACCCTAGTTGTGCATGGTAAATAAAGGAAAACTCCTGACTTCTTAATTTGTCAAACTGCCACGAGGCGTAAGAGTCCTTCTGATAGAAGTAGAACGGGAGTTAAGCTGTTTAGTTACGAGGCTACCACTAATGTAAAGTACGTAGTGACCATGTGCATAACTTGTAAAATAAGTGACTTGAGAATAATCATCAGTGAGTGTACAACAGTGTGCTACCAATTCAATTTATTAATTTAGTGAAACCTTGAGGGACTCCTTTTATTTCTTTAATATCAGAAGAAGCTGTGTTGATTCTTGACATCTCAGAGGAAGACATTCTCTTCTTGGTGGGTGAGCGGCGGCAGGTCACTCTAGCCCGCAAGCGGTTGTTTCCAGTTGTTGATAGACCGCATATCAGAGTAATTCCTAAGTTACGCAAACTTCCAGGCCTGAACTCTACTTGGCCTGAACTATTCAAGAAGTATCAAGCCATGAAAATCCCCCTACCAAAAAGCGAGTCCACTCACAGGACACTCCGCGTAGTAAAATAATTAGAGAGGTTCAAAACCTCTGATAAATCCAATGACGTCACTGCAGCGGACCACCCTCTTGCATAAATGGGTGCTACAGTTAATTCAGGAGAACCACTTGCTTCCAAAGCTAAATACATACCCCAATATCTGAGAAGAAATGGAAACTACTCTATCAACTCTTCTAAAGGTGAGTGGTAATTCAGGCCTACTGTCAATTCTCCTGTCGGGATTCGCTATACTGTCTTATAATTCACTTGCAAACAGGACAGCAACAGGCCAGATCGTATTTATTTATTTTGTACAATTTTTATTTGAACGTTTACAGTATATTCATCAATATTTCTGCCTGATACAAAAAATTACCATATTTTCATGATTTATACAGAATTAACCTGTGCAGTGATTCTCAAAAGCAACTTAACAAATAGCTGTGGCATTGTGGCAGGGTAAGGCATGTCACCTTCCAAAGACATAACAGACAAGGGATTGTAGTCAACTGTTGCTGAAAAATATATATGTAATAGAGGTATGCGGGAACCCGATCCTCTGGTAAAATCCAGAGAAAATTTTTCAATCTTCCTTTTTGGCCAAGAAAAAATTTTTCCTGAGAAACTAAAATTGTATTTGTCACAATATTAAACCCAAATTTCATACAAACTTTAAAGCTGTAAAGCAAAACGAAAACAAAACATTTCAATATAACTTACGAATATATCCAAATAGCACATGAGAAAAGGTTGTACCACCAGGGTACACAAAACAACGGGTTCGAATACCGAGTGGAACAACATACTAGAATTTAAGAGAAATACAAGCGGAAATTCAAGTTTCACAACAGAGTTTTATTTAATTCAGGCTTTTGTACAATTTGGTGTTCCTTTTAACAAATACTCCATATAAAGTGTGCCTGAAGGGCCATTAAGTTCACTGAAAAAAACACAAGCTAAAGGGGCAATCAAAAAGGCTAATGCGCATACAGGTTAAATAGTATAAATAACTCGTCGGCGCCCCGTCGGCTCCCGATACATATCTACACTTACAGAGAAAACGAGCAGCAGAAGGCCCAAGCACAAACTTCAACGAACCCCATCAAAATACTAACTCACCAGCAGTATCGAAGAACAGCCGACGAGGCCCCGATGAGCGCAAACGGAAGAACAGTGCACAGGCGAGCGACCAGGATCCAACTGAGCTCGAGAGCTAGGCGGCCGGCCTAGGCAATGGGGAAGGGGGAAGGAGAGGGGAGGGAGCCGAAGATAGCCGAAAAGTTCCGATGAGCGGCAAAGCATTCTCACACGCTTCCAAACACAGAGTCCCATTCCATAACATGGCAGAACCAATCATTTGGGTTCAAACAGTTTAAAGAGCGCCCCAGTACATACTGAGGGCAAAGCACCAGTTCAAAGTTAAGTAAATGTAGGATCTCACACAAAAGAAATAATACTAAGCTACCTGAAGCTTAACATGTAGTGGTGTATAAATAAATTCACATTAATGGCACCAATAAACTACGTATTTATTATTTTCTTGTCAGTTACGCACATTTACATCAGTTATTAAATAATGCTTTACATGCATTAACATAAATAACAAACGTAAACAAAGCCAAAATTTGTATGGTATTCCAACCTCTGCATTAACTACTGTAGGGTGTCTTCCATTTTACACTTACGTATGAGATATTGCACACTGTTTAAAGTTGATACAAGCAAATGACAACTGCCCCATTTTTGTTTTTGTCATGTTGGTAAACTGTTACAATAATCGGATGACACAAATAATAAGAGCAATTTTTTCTATTCTTAACCTATACTTTTATTGGTAAAAAAAAATTACAGTTTCAGTCGCAAATATCCAGTGAACTTGTCAATTTTGTTTCTATTTCAAGTTAATAAAAGCATCATCTTACATCACCTCGTGTTTATTTATTTTGTTCTACTTAGTGTGAAAGTGTATTCTATTAAATTCAACAGTAAATGTCTGAAACAAAGCAGTCAATACGGAAGTTCTATGTAGGAAGTGATGATAAACTATGAATGAGTCACATTCATAATAGATTCATTGTTGGAGTTTAACAAGGTTATAATTATGCATGTTTTTAACACATTATATTCTTCATTAAATTATATTAGGATGATACTGTGTAAAATTCCAAAAGTAATTGTATTATTTTTAGAATTTTGCCAGATAATTTTTTTTTTCCAGTTACTCCCCTGAAACGCACCAGAATTTTTCCTGAATGGATAAATTTGTTTTTCGGACACCCCTAATATGTAATAACCTGTACCTTATCTTTCTCTCTCTTCTCATCTGCCAGTTGCTTCCTCCGCTGGGACTTGAGTTGAGCCTTCTGAATGGCTTCTGCTGTCATTACCTTCTCTCTGATACCTACAACATACAACATGTCCACAGCCATCAGACCCACAGCACAACACACTCTGTAATACTCAAAATAACACAGAACATTACAGTTCATGCAACCACAACATGAGTATGTTCTACAACAACTCAGCTAATTTTATTACAGACAACACTTTAATGATATTAAACAAAACAAATCAGTGAAAAAGGTTCATTGTTTTCAACCAGCCATCCAGTCACATAATCTTGAACTATAACATTGAAATCATCCAGAAATGACAAAGGCAGCTAGGCAACCAATGATGTATTAAAACTGAAGATACACAAGTACTCACTGGGTTCCATGGAGCTTGACAGTTAGAATATCAACAGGACAACATACAATGTGACCCAAGGAAGCTAACTTGCACTGCGAAACATTGTGAACATTTTCCTGCAAATTGTGTTTTGCCAAGTTGATATGTGACATTTTTAAGCTACACGGAACCCTGTGAATACTTGTGAAACTTCAATTTTAATACTTTATTAATTGTAAATCGTCAATATTGTTTAACTGTGGGACCATTAATAATTAGAGTATTACGTATTGTTTTAATGACTGTGACCTTCGTAACATATAAGTGATGGTTCAATATATGTATGTATCCAATACGTCCAATATCTGAAGTATAAAGTGAAATCTGATCCCACTGCTAGTAATCTGAAGGGCCCTAAACATTAAAAGAATTACTAATCTTCTGACGAAACCTGTTGCAGATTCAAAATGGCTTGACTGCTCCAATCACGTCTATATAAGTACTGTAGCTTGCTATATTTGAGGGTACCAAATGGTCTACTGTTAACATTGACAGCGGCAGTTTGGGAAGAAATGGTATACATTTTCGGCAGCGAGGAAATGTTTTAGCTTTTCCACGCCAGGAAAACATTTTACAATATGACAGTTCTCATTATGCACTTGTAACATAGGGTGAACCCAACATTATTTTTACTTCTTCCTAAGGTTCTACGTCTGTTCCTAACAGATCTCTCTTTTGTCTGGTTCTCACTGCAATTTCATGTTCCACCAAGGAACTCAAAGCAAAGTTTTACTGATTGCTATCCATCACTGAAAACTTTAAGCAAAAGCAGTTTGTCATTTCCATCATGAATATGGAACAAGTGGCTGCCATTTTACCACTACAAATGCAACACTGAAAAAATGAGAAAAAGGAAGTATTGGGTATTTTCCTGACGTCATTGTTAAAGGATGTGGTGTGGCTGACCTCTGCTGGAGAGGGATCCTGCCATGGTCCTACGAAGACATTTACAATCTAGGAGGGGGGAGTGAGGAAGGGAGGGAGGATGTGGATTCGCTGTTGCAGACGGTGTGCCTGGTTCGAAGTCCAGAAATTACTGTCTTAATTCTGGGAAGATTAGGTAACATAATCAACCTAGTCCCCAGCAGTGTAGAGCCCGAATCAATGAGGTTTTAAATATTGTGCACTTAAATCATGACAGTCTATTTGCATTATGGTTATTATTGAAGATTTACATAATTTGATTTTTTATTATGTACGTCATAAATTATGCTTACAAAACTGAAGCTAGCGGGACATTTATAGAAGCACATTAATTAATGAACTAAAATATTTAAAAAAATACATCTAAACTATAAATCTACATTTAATGTGAAGTAAATTGTTTGTCTCATGCACCTGAACATCTAATCAAAACACAATATAGTTTAATATATCTTTCGAAACTGATTCCTATGTGTTGAGATAAAGGATGTTATTAATTCATTTTTTTGAACTAAGTATGTATGTACTTGGGTTCAAATTTATTTGAAGTAAATTTAATCAGCTGTACTGTTGGATGTATTTTCTACTACATTTTACTTATTTCTACAACATATGGCATGAACAATCTATCAGCACATTCAACAAGCATTTTCACAAAAATTACAGAGGAAAGTAGGCACACAGTAACTGCAAAGTTGTGCACAGATCAAAACCATGTGTTTTAAATAATGCTGGATACAGTATAATGTTTCTTGAAAATAACCACATCCATATGTCTGCAACATAACAAAATTTAACATATGTTACATGCTGTTAAATTTAAAACTAAACTTTGTAAGTATTATATCACTGAATGAAAAGGTTACGTATGGCTTTAGAAAATGCATGTAAAGGAAAGTGAAAAGCCATCCAGATTCAGTTGCAGTAATTCTTTTCCTTTGAAGACTATCCCACATACATCTGCCGCTCTATATTCTCTATTGTCTCTGCAGAGCTTATCAGCGAGTTAGCACCTTTCCCCCCACCACCACACATTTACATGCCCAGCTGCCCAAGTGAGTACTGGTTCTTTTAACTCCATTTGGCAATACTTTGAAAGGAAGTAGGATGGACTGGTCACCTTTGTGGAGTGGGAAGGTGAAGTGTTAAGAATGAGTCCCAGTCAACTCGGATGTGTTTCTGACTTAGTAGATCGCAGTACTGTATTTTACTTACACAAACTAAACGCCTGTAGTTAGACAACTTGTCATATGCCTACGTCACAGCATGTCGCTTCTCTGTATGTTTGGAGGTGGTGGTAGAGGAGGAGGAGGGATAATGACCTGTCATTCAAGATTAGCTATTCTGTGTGCAGGTAGCTACCAACCAGTTCCTTACTCGAGTTTCACAACCGTGAATTTGCAGCCAGAAAATTTTTGCAAGGGCAGGTTGGGAGCCAGAGTGCTACTGCGATTCCCCGGGTTCTGTAACAAGTCATGTCTTATCCAGTGAGGTCATTCTCAGAGTTTCAAATGTAGCAATTGTGCGCAAAATGCATCTGACAACGTATATCTAGCTTCATCCGCTCGTGTATTTTGGTATTGCTATACACCCAAAACACTTCATCTGTAATCGTTTTGAAGACCATGTTGTTCAGAGCTACACACAGCTATTGATAAAAAGATTTGACTCGTTCACAGTTACGTAATGCAATAACTATTTGCCATTGTTAAAGCAATTCAATGAAAATTTTAAACTAATTTCAAGATAGAATGTATACATTTTATACGTTAATAAAATAATTTACCACCACAAACATTCAAATACACCCATACACTTTTCGGTGGAATATGTGAAGAGCTCTAGGAGTGAAAAAGTAAAACTCAATTTGAAAATAATATGTATTATATAACTATTTCATACACGTCTACACATCTCAGCGCCATAACTCTACACGCATGTATGAGTCACAATAAACTGTATAGTAAGAAAACTGACCATCACTTCTATACGCTTACATACAGGTTTGCATAATAAACCAACCTTAAGATGCAAGGATACAGCACAATATTTCTTGCATTTGGAAAGGTATTCGACGCCTTCAAAAAGAAACCATTAACATGCAATAACTTTGTAAAACGTAGAAAGAGCTTCTAATTTGCAGTTAATTATCATTGTAAAAATTTACAGATTAAACAAGAAAATGGGCCCAATTGAAATGATTATTCTGAATTAGATAGTTGACATATACTCAAAAAACCGTATAATAATTTCCTATCGTTATATATAGGATTGTGCTATTACAAATTAGATTATAATATTTATTATTAGTCGGACAAAGTAATTACACAGGCAAAATAAATTGTCTTTAACACTTATCTTGAAGCAGTATCATTTTAGCTATCTTGACGGTTTACATTTATCAGTTTCTATTTTTGCCCTGGCATTCTTGTTTCCTTGTGTAGTGAATAAACTTAGCCTCAAACAAATCTTTTGAGTTTGATTCCTCGTTTTTAATAAACGTATGAGAAAATACACACACTATGTGATGTCAGAAGTGTGCTCGGACACTGCGTCACTGCTGTCCCCAATGGCCTTTCCCCCAACCCTTCTTGTCCCACGAACTGCCGTTCCTTAGAATAAGTAAGGAATTTTCGAAATACTTACATAAAACATGCGTGTAAAAGTACGAAACTCACCAATTTCATGATTGAAATAAAGTCAGTAGCAATTAATTAAAAATAACCGTTTGTAAATTTTTTTTTATTTCAAATGCTGCATAATTTTCAAGCATTTGAGAACGTATGGTACATTTTCACAAAGCAAAATAGAACTAAGTATAAATTTTCTTTATCTTGTAATATATAACACAACACCATTAATCATATCAAACAAATTTGGTAGATATAATTGTTTAATTGATAACAATACTTCGAAAACTATTTGTCGTAATTATTTAACTTATTAATTTTTTTGAGAACTATAAGTATGTATTTTGACTAAGGGGCAAATTCATCGAAGTGAACACATGGCACATTTACAACAAATGTGTTAACTATCCTTTAATACAATGTTACTAAGACTCAACTGTGAGAGAAGTTAATAATCTCCATGTTTGGCCCTTCTAAGGCAGCAAAGGTGAGGAGTAATTTCAATAGACTATCAACAGTATTATGTTATGTAGTTTGTTGTAGCATTGTATAATTTAGTTTCTGTTAAATATTCCATGTCAAGTTATGCAGCAAGCAATAACTTTCCAACCACGTTATCCACAGTATGTGGCTGTTTGTTGCTCTAGCAATGAGTCTTTATGAACCTTACAGTTTGAAGGACTTTGAAAATATGTTACAAATTAAATTTACTTTCCGACATTTTTTCCTGTTGTCAGCTAAGGTAATATGGCGGATTCAGTTTTTGTGAGCAAGGTTTCCAGATATTGTGAAATTTTAAAGTGTTTTAAGTTTAAGGGGACCTCGTCAAATTCTGAATATTTGTTTTCTACTAGAAGCTTAATTTAAACTGATTACTCCGTGCAAAATACCAAACTATGCATTTGTGGACCCTTAAAAGTTTATCTGCAGAATTTTGTTTCTTCTTTGCTGTAGGCCTATTAATAATATTTTGGCTTTTCTATTAGACTTTATGCCTTGTGGACTTAATATAAGTATGTGTCTAAGTGCAGGCATAACACTGAATTCTCCTTTTATTTTTAGTGTTTAGAATCATTTACTAGTTTCTTAAACTGTATTGTTATTAAATAATTTTTGCCTGTAATTTTATTCAGTCAAATTGTGTTCAGGGTTAGGTAAATCACAACTACACGAAAGGAAGTGAGGGTGTTAGATATGTCACGGTGGTGCCAAGTTTGGGCATGTGCTTCTAGGATTGTTAGCCTTAAAAGGCCAGGTCAACAGTGATTGGTTGGAAGTGTATTGTGGAAAGATGATGTGTATATGACGTAGGACGGCTCGTGCATACGATGAGAGAACTACTTTGTGTAGTTTTCAATAATTTTTAATTATTCCTAATATATTAATAAAGTGATAACTGTAACTGTTTAAATCAAAATTTAAGTTCAGGATCCTGTTGTGCTTTATTTTTTGCATGTGAGATCTAGACATAATTGTGTTTTTGGAACATAAAACAATATAATGGTGCACAGCCGTGTAGCAGCGTATGAATCTGTAAGAATGGTTGGCGCAAGGCAAGACAAATACGCGCTGGGACTACTTGTGTGTTGGCAGTAGGCTGGAGAGGTGCGCGCGTGCATTTAATAACAGGCACGAGTTATTTATTTTGCTTGCGATGAAAACGCGATCACCCACGCCAAGACTATGCAGTTACTTTGTTTTATGTGATATAAATTTGTTTTGTTACTAGAGGTGGACGAATTGGTTGACTCGCTGTAGTGTTACAAATCAGTCTGTCACGTATTTGTAAGTGAACTTTGCACAGACAATCTTAAAGTCAGTCGGGTATTCATTGCTAGCCATGTTGTATCGTAAGGTAAAACTTATTGTTAAAACAAGAATAATTGAGACTCAGTGCGGTTAAACAGACCAAATTTTATTAGTTTTTTCCTATTTTATTATACGAAGTGCCACCATTTTGGAAACAATTTTCAGTCATGGCTATCCGGGAATAAGAAACTGAAAAGGGAGCACATATCTTTGAAAGACTCTTTCATTTTCATTAAGAGGACCCATTACAGTGCGTAACAATCAAAATAAATAATTACATTTACACAACTACATAAATATTTAAATATACTAGCGTAGTATCCGCACTACTTCTTGACTGGCTGCATACAGAACACGGAGTACAGCGGACAGAAAAGTTGAAAATTCATCAACTTCTTGTGCGCCGACCGTGTACTACTTTCATGTGCATGTGCTGTGGGTCCATGTAGTGGCTGGTATCAATTAACACACATTCAACTTCGAGCGCCTGTGCTGCTTGTGTGCTATTGCCAATGTAGTCCATGCCTGAATAAAATGGAATATTTTTTTTATAAGTGATGACTGCAAAGAGGTAGAGAGCTAGAAATGCTGAGGAGCTGACTGATTACACGTAACTGTGTCTAAGAATACGTTGAGAGAGGTTACAGAGATTGTCAATCCAAAGGCCTTGGCATTTCTAGGAAGAGAGGTAGTTTGCAACCAGATACATATTGATCGTTGCTCTAGATATAGGAGAGCGCTACCAGCTACCCCACAGTGACATCATGCGTCCCCTCAGGAGTACCGTTACTCGAAACTCAACCCTCCTCCTTTACTGGTCTTCCTTTGAAAATTACGTTTTGCATGCAAACAATTATTCTTCCGTTTCTAGTCGAACTGTAGTAGTGTGACGAAACGTCGAACAAATTCTGTTACGTTTCTGTCACCTGTGATGTACAGTAGTTTTTAAATGTCATCAACTATAATATTATGAATCTATACGTAAATTTGTAAGAAAATGTCACTAATTGAGTAAACTAGCATAGAGTCCCGTGTAAAGATCTTCTGAGTCCTACACCAAACAAAGAGTAGCACAGGTGAAAAGCTGAACTTGCATTCAAGATGACCCAGGTTCTAACACTAGTCTGACCATCCTTGCAGCTTCCTTTTCATGTCCTGAGTGCCTGGATCTACTGGTTTAACATCTAATGACGCCCCAGTTATTATTAAGATCTGTTTCAAAATGTCATAGAGTGGAGACATATTCACTCAGCAGAATACTGCCTGCACATGGTACTTAAAAATATGCCCTGTCAGTGTGTATTCATTCCGTTTAACGCCTACTACCTCGGGTGGGATCGGGATAGCGAACTACGCTGTTGATGTGAGTGATTGGGCGCCAGCAATACTCCCCAGGTACTGCACTTCGAGACTCTTAGGCCTCAGGGTGTGATTTGTTCGGTGTGTTCGATATCCCACCCGACGCGTTGATGTGAGTGATTGAAAGCCACTTAACGATGAGTGATTGAAAGCCACTTAACGATGAGTGATTAAAAGCCACTTAACACGCTGCGCGTCGATGTGCGTGATTGAGTGGTGAAAGCACTTGAATGGATTAACACATATGAAACTGACTATACCAGAACTACACACTTACTGGATGTTGGCCCCCAGTACGCCTGATAACTTATGTTGCGTATACTGGCAATATTAGGTGTCTAGAAATTATGTAAACAGTATTTCACTTACAGATGATTTATTACGCTTACGGTACATAGTGCCAAAATAATGTCTGAATTACGCAAGCAGCGAGGTAAACGTAGTGATGCGTCCCTTGCAGTAACAATAACTCTAAAGCACACGATAGTGCACGTGATAGTGAACTTTGCGAAGTGACTACGACCGGCTTGTATATCGCACGTGGTTGGTGGTGATCAGTGTGGAGCTGGTGTACGAGGTGAGTCTACGACACCAGAAGGTGCACCTCCTTAAGCAGCGAGGGGCTGGCGGCCACTATGATGAACCGTCAGGTTCACTTGGAAGCTGGCGTAGAGAGTTGAGTTGCGGTGAGCACGTGCCTAACTAACGTGTCACAAGGCAGCCGTTCCCGTGCACGTCGTAGTGTGGTAGGGCTCTACAAGTGATGTTAGTGGTACAATGCAACAACTGTGGCGAGCTATGCTAGGCCGGTGGTGGGGTGAGTGGCACTTAACACGCTGCACACAGAGTGATGCTCTCAATGAGATGAATTGCGTGAGTGCGTGATAATGAAATGAATTTACAACGTACTGCTCACATGTATGCTGAACACAATGGCGGTGTCATAACCTGCACGTGGTCGGTCACAAAAACATGAATTACGCCCTTAAAATGTTAAACAAATACAAAATAACCTTAGCAACGCGTGTGCAAAATTATGCTGAATAAAACAATACCAAAACGAACCTCGTATGGTGAAGGATGAGTGCCGATGTCTCCCGATACAAAAGTCCCTAACCACGTGGCGGTGATAATGCCGACGCGGTGTTTAAGTTAAAAAATACCAAAAATGGTCACAATTATTAAGTTAAGCGGAT